>JAXQQM020073005.1:0-96960 GCA_034641835.2 Pinus albicaulis | reverse complement strand
TGGAGGCTTTCTGTCTGATAAAGCACTTTAGGTTTTCTTTTAAACTGTGTTTTAGATTGGGGATTAGGCTTTTGATAACTGTCTTAGCCGTAATCCCCGCCAATCTGTCTTCAATCCTCTGCTCTGGTTCATTTTAGTCTTTGGCACCGATACTCTTTGACTGTGCCGAATTCTATATGTTCTCGCAAACGTGCAGGGCTGCGCAGGGTTTATAAGGCATCAATGCCTGAGAAAACATTGATGAAACATGCATTTCAACCCTGTGGACGATTTCCTCTAGTGAATCAAAAGCGAGAGAGTCGTCACCCTCTTCTTTCGAATTTTCTTTGTTTATAGTGAAAACCTTCGAAACCCTGCAAAATACAAACAAATGTTATAAAATCCTGCTTTTATTGGTTGACTGCATCGGAAGGCGTGTGGAGGTAGCAGGGCCGTTGGATGGCCTCATCCAACGGTCGGGATTAAACGGAGGCTGGGCGGAAAAGACATGGTGGAAGGGTGATTGAATTCACTAGTAAAAAATGATGAAATTAATGACTAGGTGACTAAAAATGTTAGTCACTACAATGATTTCAAGTGAATTACTACTAAATTTGAGCAATTTTAAGTGACCGAACTAAAAATGACTAACTTAAATGACTAATTTAGTCTTTGAATAAAATATACAACTAGATAATAAGTGACTAAACTAAAAGTGACTAACTTAAACGACTAATTTTGTCTAGGGATAAAATATATGACTAGATAATAAGTGACTAAAGTAAAAACGACTATCTTAAATGACTAATTTAGTCTAGGATTAAAATATATGACTAGAAAATAAGTGACAAAATTAATAATGATTAATGTAAATGACTATTATAGTCTAAGAATAAAAATATGGCGCCCAAATAACAAGTACAACAAGTATATGAATTAGTCATTTATGTCAGTATTTTTTAATTGTGTCACTCCATATATGGAAAATTTCACTTTTGGTACCGAAGTGTTACATTTCACTATAGGTGTCTCTGAATCCATTTGAAGTGTTAAAATTTAGAGACAAAGAGGTCTCTGAACATAATTGCAGACGGATTCATCTACAATTAACATAATTGCATGTATCATCTATCAACTTTACACTAATACCTTCATTATAATTTTAGTAAAGGTAATATTAATTAGATAGCCAAATTAATATTTATATTTATATTTAATATTTTGCCATAAAGTTTAATTTTTAAACTTCATTGATTTATGTTAAAAGTGTGAGTTGTTTTAAATCTAAGGTTAAATCTTCATATTTACATTCAATAAATAGATAAATACAATATTTCTTATGTTAAACATGTGATTTCATTTAAATCTAGTATTAAATCGCCATATTTACATTTTATAAATACTAATTAAATAGATAAACCTAAAATATATATTTATAGACCTGTTTAGTAAATAGGTATGAAAATCTATTTATTTTTCCAAAGAAACAATCGAACCTGTCTATTGATTAAATAGAAGGTTATATATAGTATATGCATAAGCATTCAAAGAACTACATTTTTCCTTTCTTTTGAAACAAAAGAAAAAATGGAGTTGCAACTGATGAGGAGATGTATCTATCAATCCTCTCAGCTTTGTCAAAAAAACAAATATTTTAAATGACGTCTCTGTTCAGCCCCTAGGCTTCCACTTTATTGTGGAAGAACCTGAAACAGGGATGAAGGCAGACTGTAGCTATTTGAAATCATCAAAAGGACGAAAAATTGGGTTGTAGACACTATTCCAATTTTGAAAGTTTTCAAAGGCATAATGTTTTAAGCAGAGAAAAGACCAGTCTCCCAGATCTCCTAATGAGGAAAACAATTCGAAACAGAGACAAAAAGTATAGACATACTCAGATATTTATACCAAACAGGAATCTACAAAAACAGAAAGTATATTATGATCAGAAACATCAGGAGCAGGAAGTAAGAGCGGCTGTAAATTAGCGGGCAAAAGGAGGTTGTTCGATCCCTCAGATCTGACCTCCTTCAACCGCTACAACGACCCAGTGCCCCATATCTTGACGAGCACCCTCCTCTGATAGGAAGTATGCTTCACTATTTCGTTCCCTGTAAATATGACAAGCAAATATCTGGTTAAAATAGGCTTTTACAATATTTACCTCATCAAGCAAAGTAGATAAAATTAAATTTTGGCATCTCTGTGTTCCATTGAACCATTTCATGATGTTCGTAGAGTCCCCGAATGTAGGTATGAAAATTTATTAATTTAAGTATGAAACTTAATTAATTTTTTAATGATGTATGAACCTTTGTTTTTTTGTAAGTCAATGTTATATCCATGTAGGAAAAAAGGATTACATATAGCCAGTTACAAAACAAGTGGTCTCACCTCGACTTGGTTTGTTGACAAAAATTTGCACTAGATGCAAAAAAAATACAAAAGAGGGACTAGGCACATTGTCCATAAACAGTTGGGCCAGAGGCACCAAAACACATATAAAACATAAAGAACACCAAATAGCATAATAGTCATCTAATGTGATGGATGCAGGGTTGTCAGGGGTTGTTCCTAGATGCGGTGGATCAGGACAGAAGTCACGCTGACCACGCCCTTCAAAGTGCGCCAACCAAGTCTCCAAATTTTCTACTTTTACAGTGAGTTGATTTTGGCCTTGCCAAACCAATACTAGTCAGAGAGACTTGGCACTGTAAATAGTGCATTCAGTCCAATGTTTCCATCTGCTCTGCATGCTCCTCACGACAAAATCTCTCAGTTGTGTCCACTCTTTCCATCAGGCTGTTGATAAGTGCACGACAGTTCTATAGGCAGTAATTTTGGATAAATTTCCCCTCATCTACCTCTAATCAATCAAACCCGTGATTCCCCTTGCCACCACAGCCTCCTGTGCCCCGACGACTCTACTTTTGAACCCTCAAACCCCCACCTCAGCTATCCCCCCGCTTACCTCCTCCATGGCCTCCATGCGCACCCACACTAGCGAGTCGTGCACGCCCCCACATTCTTTCCACCTTGGCATGGAGCTACCATGATAATTCTATGAGTCTACCACCCCCACAGGGCCATGGACGACAAGGGAGGGAGAACACCCACACCACACTGGGGGCTTAATAATTTTCTAAGGTCGAGGAACCCTACCATGTGCAGAGTCCAGAGACCATATCCCCCACTATAGAAAACAAACACCACCAGCGAAGGAGCCAAATTTCGTCTCCCACCACCATAGAGAAGCACAAAGACACCTCCCACTGCTTATATATGGGAAGAAGTCTCCTTTTGGAGGAATGATGACTTTGGTACATTGATAGAGGAAACCAAATATGTATGATAGCCAATGTCTCGAGAATTCCATTTCTCTATCCAGATTTATTCGTCAAATACTCATAATTCCCCTTAACCCGACATGGTGCCAGGATTATGTACCCAAGCTCACCCAGTGGACCAGAGATAAGATAAAAATCCCTACAATGTCACCATCTTAGAACTCGAAGGTGTGATCGTGAATTGGATACAAGGTCAAAACCCCTGCAGCATCACCATCTTAGAGCTCGAAGGCTTGACCTGTGATAATGAGAGGGTTTTCAAGCTTAGCATCGTGGGATTTTTCCTCGACAAAACAATATATCTTTCCTTTCATTTTCAACTGCACCAACTTAGATTCCCTCAACTTGTTGTAAAACTGTTTGATTGGCAAGCTACCAATGAAGCTCCAATATATGGTTAATGTAATCTAATTCCCTTGTCGTGAATCCTCTGCTGTTATTTAAATAACAGGCTCACGGGAAAAGGTGGCAAACTTTGGATATTCAAAGATTGGATCCAAAGGTAGTTTTGGCCCTTGGGTACCTTGATCTTGAATAATTCAAAAGGCAGCAATTGACAAAAAAATCTGATGTGTATTATTTTAGAGTAGTGTTACTGGAGTTCTTGTGTGCAAGGGAAACACACTGGCAGAAAAAGGGCAAGCTTGAAAAAATCATTGACCCTCACCTTGTTGGGACCATCAACCCTAGTTCTCTGAAAATGTTTAGGGAGACTACCGAAAAGTTCTTGGAAGAGATGGGCTTCGACAGGCCTTCCATGGGAGATGTTCTATGGAACCTAGAATATGCATTTCAACTCCAGAAGATATCCATGCAAAATGATCTAAATGAGAATAGTACAAATCATATTGCAGATGTTCCATTGCGCTACCCAGATCCTGAGCATTTTGGTTCAAGTTCAGTATGACTTCCAGTCTTGTATGAAAGTTCTCAATTTATAGATTTCATAATTAATGAGCATGTGGCATTTTGGAGTTCTCAACATCCCACAAAGGGATAGTTGTGAGAATTTACCTATTGTTTCGAACATGTTCTCCTTCAGTGGATATGACACATAATGGATCCATACCTTGGTGTAACAGTTCCTTACCTCAGGATGTTTGCACAAGATTCAGGGAAAAGTGAACACCCAACACTAGTGGCTTTGCTTTGGGATGAGATCTACAAGTATGTAGAAGAGATTGAGGGCGCATGCATTATGTTTCTTTTCGCTGTCGAGAGCCTGAGACTTTTTAATCTAGCGTAATTGGATAAGTTGTTGGTGAATCCTCATGGGAGGTGATCACAAAACAAGACTCCTTTGCCATGTTCCAAATTTACCAAATTAGCAGATGTAGACAAAACATTGGTGAGTGTGAAATGGTTAGGTTCGGTACTTTTTTTTTGCATATCACATTAAAAATCCAGTGCCTCCTCGTAAAATCCTCTCCTCGTATAATCAACCACCATTACAGACGATTACACCACATTTGGTTTAATCGAACAAGATGGTGGCATTGGTTTTGAGTTTCAAGGAGTTTGGGAAAATATGATTTTTGTGACCCCATTTTCATAATATACCTTGGAGTTTCGGTTAATTTTAAAGTAACACCTTTCACTACCCAAGAATAACCCCAGTGAGTAGGAGGGTTTGTTACACTACTCATGGTTAAGGCCACTCTCCTTTGATAAGGTTAAATAATTACACTTCAATGCTAAGTCGGGGCCTCGCAACACAACAAATAGGGCCATGTAAAACCTGCATAACAAAAAAAGGAGCCCTACCTTTAGTTCTTCCCTTCTCTAATTATGCCTTATGTTCTTTAGTCAAATAAATTTTCAGAATTATTTCAGGTCCCCGAACTTGGTGAAACCCCTCATTGATTGCCAATCCCCATTCACTTCAGTGTTTACCTCCACACCAAGTGCCCCTAACTCAAGAGGCTTCATATTGCCTTCCATTGCACATCACTTCCTTACACTCAATTGTGGAAAGGTTTTGTGCACCCAATTCACAGGTCACAATGATTTTATGGTAAACAATTCTCCATGGTTCTCCTCCTGTTCCCTTTGCATTATTCTTTAATCTTCACTTTCTCTCTATTTTTTCCCAAAAGTTCTTCTATTCCCCCTTCCTTATTCCTCAAGTTTGTCCCTTGATTAATTAATTTAGTTAAATAGAATTTTTTCCCAATCCCCTCACAACTTTCCCTCAATGAAGTTTCTCTCCTAGATATCGAGATTCATATATATTTCTCCCTTCAATTTCAGCAATACATACATTTGAAAAAATATTTACATCATAATAAAGTGTGGCATAATACCCACACTGATTATTAAATATTAACAATCTTAATTATATTTACAAAATTAATGGTTTAAAAAATATACCTTATAGCTTTTCTAATCAAAGAAGTTTGAAAATTACCAACCAAAAAAAACCAACATGCACCTTGGAAGAAAACACTAAATATTTTATATACTGTTTAACTTCAAATTAAATAATATATTTCATGGCTATATAATATTAAATGCTTTGTTGCTTGTGTACTGATATAGAATTTACAATATATAACATTTCTATTTGGCTACTTTAAAAGCAATTTAAAACCAACTCATATCATTAGGAGACACCACTTTGTGGCATTAATTTAATTTTAAATAAATAGCGGGAAGTGAGCGGTTTCGCAATTGTGGTTTCTAAAAGGAGTTGGTGGGAGTCTAGACGATTTGAACATTGGTGGAGAAGAATTCAACTTTTGAATTGTAATTGGCGCCAACTTTCCTCCAAAAGTTTTCCACCCCTCCAATATCTGTAGTCTCCTTCACACAACTACCCTCTTTGTTCTTTCAATTGCTCGCAACCTTCTGCCGCCAATGGAAAAATTCACCAGGCTTACCCATAGCGGGTCTCACAAGCTGTTATGGGAAATGGGAAAAACCGCTGAGAAATCTCTTGCAAAGGCTCAGCAATGGCAGATACAAGAGAAAGACAGATTTTCTGACTTCAGTAGCTGTCGAAGAATGTTTCCATTTTTCACTAAAATGTCGAAGGATCTTGCAAGTAAGAAATGGATTTAAATTTTACATTCAAATTGTTTTCCATTTTTTGATACTTAGTTCAGATATCGCTAGCCACAATATTCTTGAACATGGGCATGGTGCAAATGTTTCCAGCATTACTTCTTTAGACATGGAGCTAAAATGACTGATAGGGTTCTTCACACAACTACCCTCTTTGTTCTTTCAATCGCTCGCAGCCTTCTGCCGCCAATGGAAAAATTCACCAGGCTTACCCATAGCGGGTCTCACAAGCTGCTATGGGAAATGGGAAAAACCACTGAGAAATCACTTGCAAAGGCTCAGCAATGGTGGATGCATGAGAAAGACAGATTTTCTGACTTCAGTAGCTGTCGAAGAATGTTTCCATTTTTCACTAAAATGCCGAAGAATCTTGCAAGTAAGAAATGGATTTGAATTTTACATTCAAATTGTTTTCCATTTTTTGATACTTAGTTCAGATATTGCTAGCCACAATATTCTTGAACATGGGCATGGTGCAAATGTTTCCAGCATTACTTCTTCAGACATGGAGCTAAAATGACTAACAGGGTTCTGTCCAAAAATTAGTAGCAGTTTAATGAATATGAACGAAATTCCCGAAATATATTAAAAAACTTCCATAACATGTAGCTTTGGGGTGGATTCTTCTTTTATTCTCTGTTTTCTACATCATTCCATGTCTGGGTCGCTTTATTCTTTGAATTTGCTATCAAACCACCCTTACACTGGAGGCACTGAGCCATAATATGACCATATTAAGTTCAACTATTTGCATTTTAATTTCGGCGATCTAGACGGAATGTTTCGCTTTGAAGCTCACCATGATCAGATATCTGTGGCCCATTTTGTCATTTCTCTACAAGTCACCCAAATCATGAACAAAATCATTTGTCTACAAGTCAATCTCCCCATTGTCATGATAAGCAGACTCGACCTTCACGTCTAATTTTCTTAGGCTAGCATCAAGATTCAGTCAAATTATGCGCTCTGTAATGCATCTTTGACGAAACCCCGGCAATTCAGGCTGGAAAGGGCAATTTCTCCATAAGCAACTCCATTAAAGAATGAAAAGGAAACTACACCATAGTTGAAGGTTCTTTGGAAAGCTGATATGCTATATTTAATTCTTTGAACACAGAATGAAAAGAGCCGATCTCCTATTTTATTCAATTCTTTGAACTTCTTGAAAGACAAAGGCTTCTTTGAAAAGCTGATCTACTATTATATGTAATTGTTTGACCACACTGTGAAAAGACTAGCGTTTTTTTTTTTACAGAAACGGTTAATGGATAATATTAGATACTTGGCCTAAATGCCAAAATTCGAATTACAAAAAGTGGGGCTGAATCCCTGAGTGTCTCACCACCCATAAAGGTCATGGCACTTATGCTTAGTTCACATCTCTTTTTAGTTGCGACTATGAGACCAATTTCAGTGATTTTCCCAAGCTTGTGGATACACACAAACTGATTTAATAATAAACAATAAAACATGACAGCTAGCTAATTTAAGGAATTGGATCCCATGTTTCTTCTCCATCTCTAAGCATGACTCCAGCAGAAAGGAGGGCTTCTTTTTTGGCTTCCAGATCCGCGTCCTTGTTGTTGACTATCAACACGTGGAAGAAGTTCAAATTCTGAAATGACTCTCCCAGATCTTTTATTCTAGAGATCAGCCTTGCAAGTCTTAAGTCCAATGACAGAGAATTTGTCACAATAGTGTTAATAATAACCTGAGATTCCCCAAATACATTAGCCTCCCTGATGTTCAGCCCTTTAAGAAACTTAAGGCCTTGAAAAAGAGCCAATGCCTTTTCTTGAATGCTGGAAGTGAGGCCCAAACCCCAGGTGAAGTTGTGAATCCTGATGCCATCTGGTTTCATTATGACACTTCCTGCTCCAGCCCTTCCTGGATTTCCCTTTGCTTCCCCATCAAAGAATAGAGAATGTCTCGATTGGTTTGAAATCCAGCCCTAAAACTCCTTTACTGTAGCCCTTATTTTCCAAAATTTGGAGAGAGAGATAATACTTGCATCTTTTTGAAATTGAAGGTTGAGAGAAGAGCCCCAAATTATGTCTTGCTGGCTTAATCTTGAATCGTCTTTTTGCTCTCTCAGACACTCTTTTAATTGGAATTTTATCTTGACTCCCACAAGCTTGGCATCCTGCTCATAATTTATGAATATCCTTTTATTTCATTCAAGACAAATTTTCTAGCAAATTATTTTTGGGAGGGAGGACCAAGCAGCTTTGATAACCTTTTTTTTTGGAGGGGGACGATGATACCTATGCAGCCAATTTGCGAATAGTTCAGGGATGGAGCTTGGAAGAGCGAAGTTGGAGTTCCAAATACCCAATAGCTCGAACCAAATTTGCAATGTGAATTTGCATTCAAGCATTAGATGAGTAACACTTTCCTCTTTTTCCCTGCACAGGCTGCACCTTGAAGGGCCATGGAAACCCCGCTTCTGCAAGTTTTCATCAGTCAATATTTTGCAGTGGCATAACAACCAACTAAAGTGGTCAACTTTGGGTAAAGAGGGA
This sequence comes from Pinus albicaulis, assembly GCA_034641835.2. Taxonomy (NCBI): domain Eukaryota; kingdom Viridiplantae; phylum Streptophyta; class Pinopsida; order Pinales; family Pinaceae; genus Pinus; species Pinus albicaulis. Next base: position 88,049 of record JAXQQM020073005.1, on the reverse strand, counting down.
TAGTGCCATATCCCTTTCCATGGCGCAGGGTTCGGAGCTACATGAGGATTCTCACACAGTTTGGTGTAGCCTTGTGCCACGGTGTAACCTCCAATCTGTGATCCCCATCCTCTAGTGTCAATTTTTTGAGTTAGCGTTGGAGCCATACCATGAAGCTTGGAAAGCAGAACATCACGGTCATGAAGGAGCTCCAGGGGCATTTGGATGCATTTCCAACCAGCCCAGCATAAGCCATGCCAATTTGAAATGTCCCATAGAGAGCGCAGGTCTGCCTCATTCATCCATCTGCGCAGTGACTGGAGAGAGCTACAGTCCTCCAACAGATCGTTGTTCATGATTCTGTCAGTCCATAGGTTGATCCTTTTACCATTGTTGGGAACCCAATATGGATGAGTTTTGATTAGAGGGTAGGCTTTGACACAAAGTTTCAGGAAAGGCGAATCTGATTGAGGAAGAGGTTGATCTAAGCAGCGAGAACGCTTGCCTTTGAAATATTTATGCCATAGAGCTAATTGACCCCAGCCTGGATAAGGAGCTATGATTTTCCAGATTATTTTAGCACCCATTGCAATATTCTGGTTACAAATATTTTTTAAATTCAGACCCCCTTCCAATAGAGGTTTGGAGATGGATTCCCAATTAACTAGTGAGAGTTGTTTCTCGTTCTATTTGCCACCCTTCCAAAAGAAATGGTTAATGATCTCCTCCATCTTTCTGAGAATGCTAGTGGGAGCAAGGAGAATAGAGAATTGGAATAAGGGGAGATTTTTGAGAATAGATTTGATGAGAACAGTTATGCCAGCACTGTTGAGCCAGGAGAATCCCCAGGCCTGCAGCTTGTTCTTGAATTTCTCCAATTGGGGAATCCAGTCTCTGCTGTAGGCTCTTTTGAGGAAAACAGGAAGTCCCAGGTACTTGAAGGAAGTCCAAGTAGAGGAGGCAGCAAAACCAAAGCATATAGAAATGGAGTTAAGCAGGCTGGGTGAAATGTTCAAACAATAGATGTGGCATTTACCATTGTTTAATATGCTGCCTGAAACCCTACCAAACTCATCCAGAACTCCTTTAAATCTAGAAGCCCTAGGCACAGAAGTAGTCCCTAGCAGCAGGGTGTCATCAGTGAATAGGGAATGATTGATGTTTTTAACTCCTCCTGCTATGCAGAGCCCAGTGATCTCTTGTTCTAGCAACTACTTGTCTAAATAAAAACTGAGGACTGAGGCTTGAAGGACAAAGAGCAGAGGTGAGAGGGGGCACCCCTGTTTGAGTCCTCTTGTGGCTTTGAAGAAGTTGGTAGCTCTTCCACTCACTAAAGGGGCAATCCAAGGCTCCGAGATGTAGGCTCAGATCGAATTTATAAAGCTCACTCCAAATCCAAGCTTATGCTAGACTTTTAGCAGGAAACTATGCCTAACTCGATCAAATGCATTTGCTAAATCAAGTTTGACAACCATACCTTTTTTGTTGCGATGCAAACTTGAGCGGATTGCCTCTTGGACTAATATGAAATTGTCCACAATCTGCCTTCCATGAATGAAGCCTCCTTGATTTTCCGGAATGATTTTGGGGAGGATGAGCTTCAATCTGTTAGCGATTACTTTGGAAATCAGTTTTTACCCAATGTTGCAAAGCGATATAGGGTGAAACCTGTTGAAGGAGTTGGCTCCTTTCTCCTTGGGGATGAGGGAAAGGAAAGCGGAGTTAGTGTTGCCTCCGATTTTCTGGCATGCTTGGGACTTTAGGACCATTTTGAAGAGGTCTTTTTCTACAATCGGCCAACAGATTTGGAGAAACTTGGCTGAGAATCCATCTGGCCCAGGGGGTTTGTTAGGGTCCATAGCAAAGAGGGCATCCTTGACTTCGTTCTTAGTGACTTTAGCTTCTAGAAGGTGATTCATCTCGTCTGAAATCGAGGGGGGAACCACGCCCAGCATGTCAGAGTTCTGATCCAGATCCATATCCTCGCTATATAGGCTTTTGCAGTGAAGGAAGGTTTCTCTTTTGATGTTTACAAAGTCCTTGTGAATAATAGGACCTTCCTTGATTTCAGTAACGGAGTTGGTGCATTTCCTTGCCTAAGCTTGCTTGTGAAAAAAAGAGGAATTCCTATCCCTTGCTTTAAGCCAAAGACTACAAGACTTAAGTCTCCAGTATTCTTCTTTAGCTAGGCAGGCCTTATGGAAATTTTGCTGGAGATGGGCCTCTTTGTCTAGAATCGCTTTTGTAATATCAACTTCTTCAGCCTAGAGATGATGGTTATCTAGAATACTTTGGATTTCTTTCCTTTCAGGGGCAGGATTGGGCAGAGATTTGGCCCAACTTTTCAGAGCCACTTTCACTCTTCTGAGTTTCTCCTCCCATACAAAAAAGGGGGAGCCTTTGACAGGTTGTTTCCAAATGTCCTTGACTATTTGCATGAAATCAGGTTCCTTGGCCCAGAGAGGGCTAAATCTGAAGGGAATAGGCCCAAGATCAAGCTGAGCTAAGAGCTCAAGCTTGATGGGTTTGTGATTAGAGGTGCTGCAAGAGAGAATATGAACTCTACCCTCTAATCCAAGCAAAAGGAAAGAACTTTGGATGAAGAATCTGTCAAGTCTAGCAACGTTATGACCAGGACCTACTCTTTTATTAGTCCAAGTGTACTTACCAGAGATTGGCTTGATGTCCAGTAGATCCCAGTCCTACATTAGTTCCTCCTCCCATTCCCTTTCCAGATCTCGAAAAATGCTACCTGCTCTCTTATTTTCCGAAATAAGAGTGAGGTTGAGGTCACTGACAATGATGGTATTTTCTAGATTCACAAGGTCTACTTGGTTTCTTATGGAGTCCCAACAGGCCTTTTTTTCCCCAGCGTTAACTGGGACATACACATTGAAGAGACAAAGGATTTCTTTTGTGACTAAATGCTACATTTTTAATAACAGCCAATGAGAGTTGGGGGTCTCAGAAATAATTGAGAACTTACTAGCATTCCAGAGAGTGCCCAGCCCACCAGAAGCCCTTTGGGCTGAGATTGCTTTCGCTTCACATTTGTTCTAGAGTTTCTTACTTGCATGCAGGAAGACACTGTCCTCCATTTTGGTCTCCTCAATGAGGAGTATGTTAGGAGCTTCTATCCTTATTAAACTTTTGATAGCTTCTTCTTTGATTCTGCTCCCCATACCTCTACAGTTCCAAGAGACGACCTTCAACATTTATGTTTTTGGTGGGCTCCCTTGGAACCTTGGGGCTGGTTTCTCGCCATCTTTGGTTTTGTTGCTAATAGCTTCTCAAAGGTTGGCTCACTGCCCTGAAGCTTATCTTTATACGTTTCCTGCTCTCTTTTTTCCCGATATGTCTTGCGGCCTCTTGTGGATCTCCTTACCGAGGCTTGGGATCCTCCTATTTCCCCTTCTTCCTCCGAACCTTCCGATTCTTGCTTTTCATCCTCAACTTGTATGGTGTTCTTTTGGAGCTATCTACAGCACTTTTCCCCTTGGGAGAAGAAGAGGGGGTGCCTTTTGTAGGGGAGACTGTTTTTTGAATCTCGACTTCCTAAGTCTCCTCTATTTGCGAGCTTAGTGGAGTGAATTTATTTTCTTTCTCCATTTTGGGAGGGGGATGCTGAGCAGGGGCCTGTTGGGGGCCTTTACCATTTGGAACCCCTAGCTTGTGAGATTTGTGAGAAGTCTTGGAACGCTTAACTTGATTCCAGCCCTCCTCCTTACCTTTTTTTGACTCAACATTGGACGGGCATCCTCTAGTGAAGTGGCCATAAACGTGGCATTTCGGGCATTTGAAGGGCAACTACTCATAATCTAGTTTCTGCACATGATTCCAGCTATCGACATTGATTTTTATGGCTTCCGGGAGACCCACCTCTAGATCTACTTCTACGTAGATTTTGGCATAGTCATATTGATCTTTGTTGTTTGCCCGGTCTATGAATTTCCTAAGGGCATTGCCGATGTGCTTCAAAGAGTCCCAGTTCCAACAGTGAACTGGAAGGTTTGGAAGCTTGACCCACACCGGGAATATCATGGGCACATCAACTACAGGGTCGAAATCCGACGTCCATTTGTTAAGATAAAGACCCTGGGGGCCCATGAAGTAGGGGCCATTCTGGAAAATTAGATCCTTATCGTCTTTTGAGGAGAACTCAAAGAGGAAGAACCCTCGTCCCAAAAAATAATATGTGACACTATTCTTAATCAAGGGCGCCCAGTTCTTTTTGACCCAGTTCTCAATGGATTTAGAAGGCCAGAGTCTGATGACCTGGCCAACGAGGGCATGCTCAGCCAAGGACAGGGCTACTTGGATCGGAGTCTCTGGAGGCAGGGAAATTTTAGGAATATCCTCTAGCTTCTTAACGAACTTGGTTGCTTCACTCTTTTTCTTCTATGGCAATTTGGCCAGGAGCAGGTTGAAGGCATCGGCAGATTATGGTGGAGGAGGGGGAGGGGGAGGTGCTTGGGGTGTGCCCGACACCTCCATGGGAGAAAACCCTAGCTTGATCAGGCCGCCTCACTGTAGCAAACGCAACCTCACTGTGCTCTCAGCGCTCGCTCAGCTCGTCGAGAATTTCTCATGAAAAGACCAACGTTATTCCTTAAGAGTTTCTCCATTATCAACTCCATGAAAGGTTGCTTCCTTGTGAACTTCTCCAAAGGCAACTACACCATAGTTGAAGAATGAAAAGGTAAAGAGTACAAAGGCTTGAGCGTAAGGCAGAGTGAGTACTGCTACGGAGCTAAAGGATTAAGTTCCTCTCTGCCAGAACAACATGAAACACAGAGTAAAGATGAGTTTATAGGCACACAACTATTCGCATGAGTCTTTCCCACAAATTTCACCATCAAATTCGAAGGAATTTGTGTAAGTTTTGGTGCAATTCCACTTTCAAAATTGAAAAATTCTTAGGCTTTACTTCTTGATCATTGAAATTTGTGTAAGTTTTGGTGCAATTTTACTATCAAAATTGAGGAATTCATAGGCTTTATTTCTTGATCATTGAAAATTCAAGAATATAGCGTGTGTAATGTTTTGAAGAGCTGAATTTCGTTCTTGCAAGAAATCGCAGCTCTGTGAATCTATTTTGACAGGAACTTAGGGTAGAAGTCGATTGATATTTGATTATGTAAAGTTAGTAAAGATTTTTGTTTATACTAAATATTTAGTACACTGTTTTTTTCTTTTTTTTAAACACTTTGACCCCTGAATTTACCGTCGGCACACTGCTTGACACAGAAAACATTGTGGATGAAGCTCTGAAGGAGTTTTTGGCCAAGTATGGCAAGCAGTGGGATGGCAGAGGAGATGAGAAGCGCTTGGGAAAACCCCCACTAGAAGCAGTGGCTCTAATTATAGAGGACTACCAGCTTCCTTGCACTCCCCAAAAATTCATGTCTGAAATATGGCCTTCTTTTGAAAACATGTAATTTCTTAACCTTCACTTGTTAATACTTTCACACTACGAATTGGATACTTGATTTATTATCCATCACTGTAACCATTGATAGAATTCCTCTAATTATTAATTAAGGAATTTAGCTTTCTTTCAAAATGAAATGGAGGATTAAGGATATGCTCACCATTTTCTTTTGTCGAAGCTAAAATTAGTTTTCACCAATTTTAGTGGTTTGTTTCATTTCCCACCTTTACCTGGTTTTAAGTGGGATTCTACAATGCTAGTGCCTTGGTACAATTTCGTATAAGTTGAATTCCTACCAATGACATGCGAATCTTTCCCAATGCCCTGGTCTTGCATTCTTTTTTAAAACCTATATCCACCATGTTGTTGGTATTGAGTTCAATTCTAGGGTCACAAGCACTTCTATGAGCGAAATTTAAATTGATAGACCATGATTATATAAAATTTGTAAGCAATAGGTATAATCTCCCAAGCCAACCTTCTTTTTTCAGTGTTCAACTTCATCTTTGTCCAAGCCAACCTTCCCTTTTCAGTATTCAACTTTATCTTTGTCCATTGTAGCGGCTGGTTTCATTTTCCACAGTAAAGACATATCCGGTCATTGGCACCGCTGCGAGTTAAACCGTAATGCTAGTATTTGGTTTTATTTCTTACGAATTAAACACTTTCAATCACCAACAACATTACAAGGGAAATCATAATTATAGTGGTTGGTTTCATTTCTTGCAAATTAATCCCTTTTGGGTTGCCAACGAGTGAAAGTGAAAATGGATAAACTGCAATGATGTAAATGTCATAAGATCTTTCAAACAACAATGAAAACATGGGCTCGTAACAAAATTAGAGCATCGAAGTGATACTAGGGCAGAACATCAACAAGTTTGACTGGGGTTCTTCATCACTTGGAGGAGTTGAGGCCTTTTTCAAAATTCAGAAGTTGACTTACCCTTCCTTGCCCCTTCTTCATATGAAGAATTATGAGTTAGTCTGCATTGCCATGGACATCTGCCTGGTTCATTCGATAAGCCTAGTTGACTTCACTTGCTTGGTTCAATTATGGATAGATAATTGAGCTTATATGGATCTAACTGTACTATGCAAAGAACATGTTAAAATTAACATGGTATCGAAGCATAGGTGAGGGCAAGCCCAAGTCAGAGAGAAATCTATCGGGCCTGAGGGAAAGCTATCAGTCAACAACATAGAAACAATTTCATCTCTTTCTGCACGTGTAGTAATTTATTCTTCCATCTATGATAGGAAGGGTCTTGATCTATGTAATTTTCAAGCATTAACAACCTCTTTAATATTTTTGAAGCAACTTCTTTATCTCTACGTCCATTTCCTGTGTATTTCTTAGTATCTAGTTTGGTTTCATAATTCCAAGGAGTAGACTTTCGTCCCCTTAAGGGTATTGTCTTTTATACAAGGATTTCCTCTGCGACCAATATGTTCATTGCTGAATAGTGCATAAGAACTAGGGCTATAGAAACTAGCAAATGCGATATAAAAGGCTTGTCCATGCAAATTCAAATAACTCCCTGCAGCATAATTTCTGAGCAACACGCTTGTCTCTGTGATTAATATAAATCGATGAATAGTAAGGGTTGTTAATGATCCATTTAGGCTTGTTTGAAATTTTTTTCTTTATATAATTTCAGCCCTCATTAGGACTTTATTACTAAGCATGAATGGTTTGGTGGTATCACATTTCACTGACAGTTTGGCTCTAAAAGAAATTGCATGAACAATTGATGACATTTCCAGAATTGTAGCATAAGCCCTCATCTTTTGCGAATATCACTCTAATCCTTGAATTTTGGCATATTTTCTATCTTATCAAGTGAAGAGCTATTTCAATCCACTTGGGGCTACAAATCAATCAGCAAGGATGAGTTGTTAAGACGTGAAAGTCTTGAAGTTCCTTTTAGATTGGCTTGTATTTAAAACTTACACCAATGATCCTTTTATCTTGTGGACTATTTGAACATTCCCAAAATATTGTTTACAGCTCCTTGAAGAATTTCAGTCATCTCTGGTTAGGGCAAGGGCATATTACCTATTTCAGATTTGCGGATAACTATTTTACTAATATGTCTGCAACCCCTTTTAGATTGCGATTCTTTTGCACTTTTTTGGTCATCAATTCAGTCATCTACGGCCCAACACCATTATAAATATGAATAATTTAAACAATTGATTTAGAATTTTGGAGTTTGAATCTAAATATTTCAAGGTCTATTCATACGTATTACAGTTTTTGAAATATTAAAACTCTGCAATATGCAAGGTATTCAAGCATAATTTTGTTCTTAAGTTGGCTTCAATATAGCATCATTATTGGGAATATAATAATTTTGTCAAAGGCTTCCTTCATATGTAGTGTTATGAATAGAAAGAGGACTAATATTCATAGTTCTCACACTGCAAGCCTTTTATCTATATTAGACATAAGTAGCATATAAAAGGCCTTGCAAGGTTTTGGATTGATGGTAGTCTTGACCTTAATAAGAAACAAAGACTATACTTGACAACTACATATGTTGATGTTAGAATCCCTCACACCAAGATACCTTGTAGGCTTGAGCAGATATGTGAGATAGAAATAACAATAGTCTTATATAAGATAATGATCTGATAGTGTTTTTGTTGTGGCACACTTTGGAGAAGACATTTTGAGATACCTTAAAGAGTTTCAGACCTAGTCCGAAGTCAAATATTTGAAGATGTTTTGAATATGTGCAACAATTTCGTCACCATTGAATATGGGCAAAAGCTTAATTAGCTGACCTTGTATATATATTGCAAGTTTGTGCAATGAATCCTTGAAATTGGCAATTGGTTGACAATAGGGGAAAAACATTGGCAAGACGATGAATCAGGAAGGTCACTGTAATTACCTCTATCTGTCTATAATCTATGATGGGATGATGTATTAGATTCAGCACAGTGACATACAGTGATAGTGAAGTGTCAATGATAGTTAAGACAATGTTGATTGTACAGTCACTAGTACATATGGTCAAAATTCTAACACTTCAGTTCAGACACTTTTGACGTATTATCGGAAATATCTCCAATTTTTCTCATTTTTTTTAATCCTGCCAACAAGCATTGCTCTAGCGATGTTTTTGGAGTATAGTTGTAACAACGACGTTTAGGACAATCATCAGAATACCAAAATTTCAGGACAAACCATTGGAATACCGACATTTAGGAGACATACATCGATCTTGAGACATATAGGAGACATTTGACGGTCTTCCGATGTTTAGGGATACCGTCGGTCTTGCGATGTTAAGGGCGAAACCGTCAGAATATCGAAATTTAGGAGACATACGTCGGTCTTACAACGGTTAGGGATATCGTCGATCTTGCATCATTTAGGGCCAAGTGTCGGTCTTGTGACTTTTAGGAGCCAAAACGTCAGTCTTACGATGTTAAGGGAAAACACATGGAAATTTTATTGGGCGGCTACTCTAAAATCTGAATCGACTTATTCAAATTTATCTTCCCACTCCACTTGTTTGGTGCTAATTTCGCTGAAGAGGTTTTTGTATGGCAGTGTGCAACTATTAAGTTCACGTCCTTCGATTTAGAGAACAGATGCTTTGAGGTAATATAACTTTGCGTGGTTACTTGCGTTGACACAAATATGGCCACAACAATGATATCCACTAGTTATACCTTCTCACTAATATTGGCATTGCTCTGCAAAGATGACTTGCAGAAGTTCGGGTACTGTGATGCCTGGCACGCTTAATCTAGTTTTTGGATGGAGGAAGATTTATGAACCAATATCTCTTCATATCCACTGCAGGCTGAGGGATAATAAGCTGAGGATAATAATAGCTACGCTAATTCTGCTGAAGAATCCAGAAAACCGAAGAGGTACATCCACGAACATACCCTGCAATTGGTTTATCCCATGGTAAAGAGTAATAATAGGCACTAGCCTTACATTTCATGATCTGCACCTCTTTTACAAATCTATTACACTTGTATACATTTAGATTCCACTTGTTTTTACACTTGTATACATTTAGATTCCACCTATTTTTACACTTGTATACATTTAGATTCCACTTCCAGTCATGACGCTTTGGATTTATTAAAGCAGAGAAGGGGTATCACACAGATATCAATGCTTGCTACATGTAAGAGTGTGGGATGTGTTTATTTTTCCATTTTATGCACTGATCGACATTCAGACTAATGAATTTTCTTTTGTTAATTTTGATTTAATGCTCTGGCTAATTGTTCAGTAATTTTCCCTACTAGTTTCAGATTAATAAATTTTCTTTTTTTAATGTTGATTTAATGTTATGGCTAATTGTTCAGTACTCTGCCCTAGTTTTAGATTTTAGATCTCTCCAGATATTGGGATTGCTATTCTGAGTTTCCTTCAATTAAAATAGCGAATTTTGGGTTTTCCTCGTAACAGAATAGGATTACAAATCACTAGACATGTTAGTTAAGCATATTCTTGGTGATATTTGATGATACATGATCCCAAAAATTTGCATCTGTGTGCTTTAAACAAATAATGCAAGAAACATGATGTTAACTACGATATCCAAGAAAACCATTGATTCAAAACATAATCACATTCAATACTGAGTGCCCTCGTTATTCTAACAGCTTAATCCATGCATAGCTAATATTAGTAAAATAACTGGGTACAAAAAATATTCTTGCAACACAAAATTTAAAAATACTAGACAATGAAAATTTGTCAACTCATAACAAAAGCATCATGTAAAAGAATACTTGTTGAATATAAAATAAATATGGAACTTGCTACTCTTTAAGAGGAGCTTGTTTAGGTACAAGAATCCTTCAAACCCAATTCTGTTTTACAGCAATTTTGGGGGGAAATGCATAAATTATACGACCCTAAATTTAAAGTTAAAGAAAGTTACAATTAACCTAATGATTCCCATGCCTAGACCCAATTCAAATCTAAGGTGGGCCAATTTATTTTCCAGAAGAATTCTCATCATCATATATCTAGATGAAGTACTTTCTATGAAGCCATTCATTATTATCTTTTTTCCTAGTTATTAGTTCCTACTCTAGAAGACAGTTCATGTGAAGAAGTTACAGAGATATGGGGATAGCTCAAAACTAACAAAACGGTTTGGTATACACAAACTGTCATCCAGCATAACCTAAAAATTAGGATCTCTATTTAACCTATAGCCACTCTATCATATCGAACATTTTCTTCCAATACTGAATGACATTTCCCAGTTGAATCACTCATCTCACTCTCCCTTTGCTCATCTCTTTGGCTAGAACTAGAATTGCTTATTTCAGATAGAACTTGAGAATAGCCATTGCCTCCTCGATGCATAAATTGTGACTGTGTCTCTCTAGGACCATATATTTCTGAATCTCCTACTCTATCCTCTCCTTGCAAATTCCCCAACATTACCTGTTTCACATAATCCAACAATGTTAAAAAAGTTTCAAATCCTAAGGCTAATAAACCACACTGATTTTTCTGCGCTACCATGAAAGATATGTTACCTGTAGTGATTCATTCTTGGAAGCAAGATTTTTAGATTCCTCTGCTATAATATTTATTTCATTTCTAAGTGTCATGTTCTTAGAAGCCAGTGCCTCAACTTTTGCAGTCAACTCTACGCATTCCATTTGTTTCATGGAAGTCGGTGTTAGCACAGCACAATAGACAGGGTATCAATTCAACAGTATTTACTGCTTTCATAAAACAATGACAACATACTTTGTCTAGTCATGTCTCGCGATTTTCCCTCCCTATTTCTGGAAACCTCTGAAAAAAAATATTAAGAACAAGTCAAATATTAAGAAAAAAAATATGGCATGTGATGGATACAACTTTTGGACAAGAAAATATAAACAATAGTCTTTCTTGGCACTCATGATGATATATGATAAGCTTAGAACCCCATCCACTTTAAGGTTTCCTTTTGCTATATGGACCCCCTCGTTCGCAAGGTGGTTCAGCTTCTTGTTGTTGTTCCCATGGACAGGAAATAGTTTGGAGTGAAGGCTTGCAAACATATGATAGATCCTTTTTACAATAGCTTGGATTTTGATGTCAGACAAAGGAGAGACACTGATGAGGTGGCACAAAAGAATGGTAGGGTCACCATTGATAATGTGATCTTGAATGTTTCTTTTCGTAGACAGAAGGAGACCTCGCAGAAGCATGCACGATTCTGCTTGGTTGTTTATAGTGATTCCTAGACCCCATGGCTTGGTAAGCAGATTCTACATTTAGAAATTTAACCAAGACTTTTCATCTTTGGCGTTACTTGGTCCATTCTTTGCCACAATTGCACATAAAATTGCTAGCAATTGCAGTGGACTGTAGGCTTGAAGTTCTCTCACTGAAACCCTGATATATGACATATATATGATGCATTTGAATAGTGACCTTACTAGCTGGAATTTTAAATTTACAATGGAAGTGGAGTGATAATTGTTGACTGTGATATTTAACAGTGAAGTTTGGGCAGTCATAATCCTTATGACAGTGAGCTTGCATGACTGTGACCTATATATCTGTAAGGCATGACTGTGTTCATATAACCTTAACTTGTATATGCCAACGACATTGATATGGAAGTGCATATATATGGTAGAGTCCTCTATGGATGATAATGATAGTGACCTGTGAACTAGCAGCAATCTTGTATAACAGAGTCTGATGCATATGGCAGTGATTTATATGTCAATGAAACTCTGGCTCATACCCCTATAATAGTAACTTAGATGACAGTGTCGTAATATAATAGGGAGCCTAGAAAAGTAATATAATGGTAGACATCAAATGGACCTTATTATGGACAAGTAATATAAGGTAGAAATCAAATGGGAAACCAAAATTACACATCTAGTCCATAACAAGGGATTCAAAATGGGGTACCTCAGTACACTATGAGCCATCATTAGGATGAAGAGGAGGTCCTGAGTGTCATGGGAGGTTAGGTCGTGTATGGCCAAATGAACCATGATATCTGATGGGATGTGTGTGTTCGTGGTGTAGAAACCGTACATTACAGTTTTATCTTGTGGCGAAGTGTTGATTGTCGTTTTTTCTTTTTTACTTCTTTCAATATTTCGTTTTTCCTTTTTCTCATTAAGACAATCCATCCACAGTTTTCTAATTCTTTCATCTGGGGCTATTATACTACTATGTTTTTCTCCTATAAAAAAGAGAAGTCTAGGGTTCTAGCTTCCTCTTCTCACTTGGTTGGATTTTAATTTTTTCTTATAAATGCCCCTGTACATTCCTAAAACATGTGGCACATTTCCATGAGATGATAATTTTTATACAAGTAAATCAGGTTTTTCATGCTCACTTTGTAAGGCTATATCTTCATAAATCAATTCTGCATTGCAGATAATTTTCCTTACTTTTTCAAGCTCCTAATCCTTAATACAGGTAGGCTGAGTCTCTACAAAGAAGAATAAATCTTGAGCAATCTTGAAATATCTCGAATTTCAGTCATCATCTTATAATTTTCTACAACTTCCAAGTTCTCAAAAGAAGAAAAATCACGTAATTCTACATCAACATCTATTTCTTGGTATTCTCCTATATTAACATAGGTTTATTGTGAAAATAGATCCCAATAACTCCTTACATTCCTCGTTCCTTAATGTGCTTGTCATAGTTTTTCCATGAACTGTTGTAAGTAGCAGTTTCACTTCATCTAGAACCAATTCTTTTGGAGCTTTTCTTTGAAGACCAATGAGAATAAATTTTAAACCACATTTAGTAGAAGCAAGACAAATTGCTAGCAAGATGCTCATTCTGCTCCTAATCAATCTTAGGGGAACAAGGAACAAAGCAATGAAGAGGATCAATCTCAATTTAAGCTAGTGATGATTAAGAAGAAAATACAATTTTTACAATGAAAGAATCAAAATCTCTCATGATTGATACGTCTAGGTCCAGTTGATTTCATGCTGTAGGAGTCTCAAAGATGTAAGAAGAAAAAATCTCACAATCTCAACCAAATGGAAAAAATATGGAAATGTTGGAACTACTCATTCATAATTTTCCACGTGATGGGTGAATGTCAAAATAAATTTCTCAAGGCTTGGAACTAGCTTGTTGGGCTGCTGGAGATCTAGATTTGATTGATTTTCGTTTGACTGCCTTGGAATTCTAAATCTGTTTTACTTGACCTTCAAATCTAGCAACTACCCTTTAAACAAGCAAGACTTTTCACCTGTTGTCTAGTTGTCCCTTTGCTCAATTCAGTTATAATTGATATATTTTTTTCAATTTTCAATTTTTACTCTATTGACAATACTTTGATCAAGAATCATTTGCAAACACATCCCACACCCCTCAACCTGTGTCCAATTCTGCATATAACATGTCATATGATATGACTATGTCACCACTCTATAGATCATAAAGTTGAAAATGAAACCCACCATCAACCAATTTGTAAAATATACAACATTTGCTAAAGGAAGTTAACTTGTGGCTCCAATATGTTCTTTTGATCCATATCCTATAACCTCCTTTATACCTACTATTATATTGTGAACATACACTTTCCTTCATACAATAAAAAAGAAGCTTCCTTTTGTGCCATCACCCCTATACATTCCTAAAACATGTGGCAAATTTCCATCAGATGATGATTTTTATACAAGGAAACCAGGTTTTTCATGCTCACTTTGTAAGGCTATATCTTCATAAATCAATTCTGGATTGCAAATAATTTTCCTTACTTTTTCAAGCTCCTAATCCTTAATACAGGTATGCTGAGTCTCTACAAAACCAATTAAGGAAGAATAAATCTTGTGCAATCTTCAAATATCTCGAATTTCACTCATATTATCATTTTCTACAACTTCCAAGTTCTCAAAAGAAGAAAAATCACGTAATTCTACATCAACATCTAGTTCATGGTATTCTCCTATATTAACATCAGTTTATTATGAAAATAGATCTCAATAACTCCTTACATTCCTCGTTCCTCAATGTGCTTCTTGTAGTTTTTCCATGAACTGTTGTAAGTAGCAGTTTCACTTCATCTAGAACCAATTCTTTTGGAGCTTTGCTTCGAAGACCAATGAGAATAAATTTTAAACCATATTTAGTAGAAGCAAGACCAATTGCGAGCAGGATGCTCATTCTGCTCCTAATCAATCTTAGGGGAACAAGGAACAAAGAAATGAAGAGGATCAATCTCAATTTAGGCTAGTGATGATTAAGAAGAAAATACAATTTTTACAATCAAAGAATCAAAAGCTCCCATGATTGATATGTCTAGGTCTAGTTGATTTCATGTTGTAGGAGTCTTAAAGATGTAAGAAGAAAAAATCTCACAATCTCAACCAACTGGAAAAATTCTGGAAATGTTGGAACTACTTATTCATAATTTCCACATGATGGGTGAATGTCAAAATAAATGTCTCAAGGCTTGGAACTAGCTTGTTGGACTGCTACAGATCTAGATTTGATTGATTTTTGATTGAATGCCTTGGAATTCTAAATATGTTTCACTTGACTGCTGACTTTCCTCCTTCAAATATGGCAACTACCCTTTAAACAAGCAGGACTTTTCACCTGTCATCTAGTTGTCACTTTGTTCAATTCAGTTATAATTGATATAATTTTTTCAATTTTCAATTTTTACTCTATTGACAATACTTTGATCAAGAATCATTTGCAAACACATCCCAAACCCCTCAACATATGTCGAATTCTACATATAACATGTCATATGATATGACTATGTCACCACTCTGTAGATCATAAGGTTGAAAATGAAACCCACCATCAACCAATTTGTAAAATGTACAACATTTGCTAAAGGAAGTAAACTTGTGGCTCCAATATGTACTTTTGATCCATATTCTATAGCCTCCTTTATACCTACTATTATACTGTGAACATACACATTCCTTCATACAATAAAAAATAAGCTTCCTTTTGTGCCAGCACCCCTGTACATTCCTAAAACATGTGGCAAATTTCCATCAGATGATGATTTTTATACAAGGAAATCAGGTTTTTCATGCTCACTTTGTAAGGCTATATCTTCATAAATCAATTTTTCATTGCAGATAATTTTCCTTACTTTTTCAAGCTCTTAATCCTTAATACAGGTAGGCTGAGTCTCTACAAAGAAGAATAAATCTTGTGAAATCTTGAAATATCTCGAATTTCAGTCATCATCTTATCATTTTCTACAACTTCCATGTTCTCAAAAGAAGAAAACTCACGTAATTCTGCATCAACATCTAGTTCCTGGTATTCTCCTATATTAACATAGGTTTATTATGAAAATAGATCCCAATAACTCCTTACATTCCTCGTTCCTTAATGTGTTTGTTGTATTTTTTCCATGAACTGTTGTAAGTAGCAGTTTCACTTCATCTAGAACCAATTCTTTTGGAACTTTTCTTCGAAGACCAATGAGAATAAAGTTTAAACCATATTTAGTAGAATCAATACCAATTGCTAGCAGGATGCTCATTCTGCTCCTAATCAATCTTAGGGGAACAAGGAACAAAGCAATGAAGAGGATCAATCTCAATTTAGGCTAGTGATGATTAAGAAGAAAATACAAATTGTACAATAAAAGAATCAAAAGCTCCCATGATTGATACATCTAGGTCTAGTTGATTTCATGTTGTAGGAGTCTCAAAGATGTAAGAAGAAAAAATCTCACAATCTCAACTGACTAGAAAAAATCTGAAAATGTTGGAACTACTTATTCATAATTTTCCACATGATGGGTGAATGACAAAATAAATGTCTCAAGGCTTGGAACTAGCTTGTTGGACTTCTAGAGATCTAGATTTGATTGATTTTTGATTGACTGCCCTGGAATTCTAAATCTGTTTTACTTGACTGCTGACTTTCCTCCTTCAAATCTGTAAACTACCGTTTAAGCAAGCAAGACTTTTCACCTGTTGTCTAGTTGTCCCTTTGTTCAATTCAGTTATAATTGATATAATTTTTTCAATTTTCAATTTTTACTCTATTGAAAATACTTTGATCAAGAATCATTTGCAAACACATCCCACACCCCTCAACCTGTGTCTAATTCTACATATAACATGTCATATGATATGACTATGTCACCACTCTGTAGATCATAAAGTTGAAAATGAAACCCACCATCAACCAATTTGTAAAATTTACAACATTTGCTAAATGAAGTAAACTTGTGGCTCCAATATGTACTTTTGATCCATATCCTATAACCTCCTCTATACCTACCATTATTCTTGATCCATAAGAACTTTCAGAAACTGGGAGAAATGTAAAAGGATTGTATTTGATTACTCCCCATCTCTTTATGGGGAGAGAAGCTACCTATATGGAGATAGATCCCTCTTGTGTTGTACTTCTTTGCCATATGAGTAAAGCTGCATCTTTTTATTGATTACAAATTAATCGTTCTGATTAGTTTCTTTTTTAAATAAGGGACGGATATATAAAATTAATATACCCAAACAACAACTTGGCATGTAAAATTTGTAAGGTAGAGATAGATAAATTAACACAACCAAAAAACTGTTTTTGTGGGACTCTCCCTGACTGAAGTGTGTATGGTCTTAATAGTGTCTTGTGGGATTCATTAGTCGTTTATATAATGAATAAATGACTACTGCAAATGATAATTTTGTGACTACAAATGACAACTAAATTTTGCATATAAATGACTATTAGTAGCTAATTTACAATATCTTATAACACGACTAAAATTTAGTCATATTTCTTCTGTCATTAATTGGTTTCAAACGATGACTAAAATTTTCATTTATATGACTATTAGTAGCTAATTTACAGTATCTTATAACACAACCAACATTTTGGTCATATTTCTTTGGCCATTAATTGGTTTTCTCGGGTGATCATATAGTAATATATTTGGTCCTTAACTGTGACAATTAATGACCAAATCAAAGATTAAATTAACAACTAAATCAATGTCCAAATTAATGACCAAATCAATGACTAAATTAATGATCAAATCAATGACCAAACTAATGACCAAATATACAACTAGACAACAAAATTGAGATAACCAATTAATGGCTAAGCTAAAAATGACCAAAAGTTGGTCGTGTTATAAGATACTGTAAATTAGCTACTATTGGTCACCGACCGAAAAATAGTCGTTTATATGCAAATTTTAGTCATTTTTTTAGTAAATAATTAGGCATTTTGTACTAGTGCAAGCTGCCGAGGCTAGATTCCGGGAATAACGACTTGCCCCATCGGCATAGCCAATATAATGTGTGGACAGGAGGTCCTACAAAATAGTGTCACAAGACAAGAAATGGGAGGAGGAAGAGTAATGATGGAAGTGTGAGTGTAGAGTAGACATCAAACGACAACTATGGGAGGGAGTAGTCTGGGTAGGATGGCTATGACTCATAGACCAACTAGTGGGTGATGTATGAGGGCTATGGGAGGAATGGCTGGAGCTCATGCTGCGGAGAACATCATAGATACGGATGGTATCATCCTGGTTATGGGTGGGAAAGAAAAGGTCGAGGAAACCACATGATGCTAAAAAGCTACCTAAATCATCAGCATGGGGAGAAAGGCTCACATACGGATTGTCATGGAGGATGATAGAAGAACAAGCAAAAATATGGTGAAAGGATGTGGAGCCCAAGAATGTTGTTGAAGGGGGATCAAGAAAAATAGATGGAGTGGATTCAGAGGGAATGTACTCCTAGGGTCACGCAGATGATGATAGGTAGAGGATGGGGGCAACAGGTTCCGTCATTTCAACATCAGGGGGGGAATGTCAATGGTAGTAGGGGGATCTTCAAGCTGATCTGAGGCATATTGTGCGAGGATGGGGGAGGCGGATTGATTTTGCTCGACTTCATACTCATGAATGACCTCTAACGAGGCTCGGTAATGCGTCAAGTGAGGAAAATGGTGGGAATAATGGCCATGGACACCACACAAAGTGCAAGGTTTGTTGGTGCGAATAGTTTTTGGGTTCTTGGCTGTGGAAGAGGAAGAAACATAGGATTCAGGGACCGTAGACTTAGGGAACACGACTTTAACTATGGGTTTGATACAGGGAAACTGAGGAAAAGTATGGGTGGCATGACTGACGCCATCACACAAGGCACAAGGCTTGGCAGGTGGAGTAGGGGTAGGAACAGTCAAGGTGGCCTTGTCTTTGGATGCCCCCTTGTGAGCTTTGCCTTTTTTCTAGTAGCTGTCACAACAGGAGAAAGGTCTTGTTGAGGTGTTGGTGGCACTGTAGGGACGGAAGAAGCTAAGGGAATTGGTTGAACCAGTGTCAAAGCAAGGTATGGTTTGAGTTGACCCGGTGGGGTTTAGGCTGGAGGATTAAGATACCAGACAGTTATTCCCAGGGTCAAATTAGAGAGGGAAAGGGTTGCCATGATGGGGATCGAATAAAATCCGGGAGGGGGAGCAAGGAAAGGTATCTGACCAGTGAGGAAATGGCCAGGAGGGACGGCTCCCATATGGTTGAGACTTGGGGGAACACACCCCGGGGGGTAGAGAGGCTGATGGGTATTAGCTAGATGGGAAGTTCTAGATGGAAGAGGTTCGGCCAGCTGGGGCGAAGGGCTAGGAGCGGATTGTGGCGTGTGAGGTTGAGGTTGCTGACTAGCTGAATCAGGCCGCTTAAGGTCAGCTCAAGATGACTGCATCATGCAAACATTCGCTAAGCTGGGATCAGAGACAGGAGGAGGAGGAGGACAAAGGAAGGTTCCAAGCAAGGAGCAGTCTTTGTAGACGCCGGGGGAAACACTAGTCAAAGAATCGATGGTTTTCTTATTGGCTATAGAAGAGATGGTTGACTCAGGGGAGGTCTGAGATTTTGGCTCATGATATGTCAACTGGTCGATGGTGACGATCTTTCCATTGTGAGGGAAAAACATCTTGTGGTGTACCATGGATGGGACAACATACATGGCATGGGTGTAGCTATGCCCCAAAATAATGTTATAGTCAAGAGGAGCGTCGATGACTTCAACCTCAATGCAAACAGTCTTGCCTGTAAGGGTGATAGGACACTTACGAAAAAGGCCAATGGGCTAGGAGGTGTGGCCATCCCACGCACGAAGGGTGATTGTGGAAGGGGCCAGCTCAGGAGATCTGAGTTGTTTCCAAACCGAAGCAGACATCGCACATGTAGATGCCCCCTCATCAATAATACATCGAGACACATTAGCGTTCCAGATTTTGACTGGGATATGGAAAGCGACGAAAGCAGGAAGGGTAGGATGATCTGACTAACGGGCATCGAAAACAATCAATTGGTAATTAGCAGGATCTACAGTGCCCATGGTGGATAGTAGAGCCTTCCTTTGAGAAGAGTATGACTGGGGGAGTTCCAGTGTTGAAATGGAGGTAGGAGACTGCGCCAAATCATCTACTACGCTATACGATTGAGTAGCTCAACCGGAAGCAGCATTTCAGCATAATGGGCCCTTAGGAAACTTGATAGGGACCTCAACTTTGGGTTGAGGGATATGTAAAGGACCATGGGGTGTCAAAAGAGGCTCTGTAGGACCTGAAGAAGGTGACTCGGGGACAGATAGAGCGGGAGGTGTGGGGTACTCACGAGATCGAGTTTGAAGGTTAAGGTCGACCGTGAGAGGTTGGTCAAAAGTCATCATGAGAATCTAGAAATTGGAGGAGCCAGAAGGGAAAGGTTGAGTGGTGACCGGGGAATGAGGTGGTTGAGTAGCCACGAATCCTTGAGGTGGTTGAGTAGCCACGAATCCTTACTGAGGGAAAGGATCGGTAAACACGAATAGTTGAGAAGTAGCCACATTGGGGGGAATAGTAGGGGAGGTATTCTATCCCCGCAAAGTAGCCTGAGACTCCCACATCTGTCGCATCTGTGTTAATAGGGGACAATTGTGAGTGTAATGACCATAAACACCGCAAAATGAACAAGGCTTATTGGTGCGAAGAGGCATGTCCATTTTGGGCTAAGAGCCCTGTGGCTGGTAAGTAGTCTTAGAATCAATACTTGGAGGATTGGATCCACGATTACTAGGGGTAGATTTATTTTGATTTCCTTTTCATTTTCTTTGAGAAGAAGGAGGATTAGTCGTGCCATGCTGTGAAAATGCTTGCCTTGGAGGGGGTAGTAGTTGTTGTTGCGGGGGTTGAGAAGGCAAGGGAGTTGGAGGTTCAAATGTTGGAGGAGCTGGGACACCAGGCTGTGCGTAAGGATAAGGGTTAGGATTGGCAACATTGAGGTAAGTAGGAGGGTGGGAAAAAGGAGGAGGCATGCCGTATCTTGAATACATGCTACCTGGAGGGGGGAAAGTGCTGGAGGTGTTGGCACCTCCCGGAGGGAAACCATAGCCCATAGGAGGTTGAGCGTAGGTATGTGATAGAGCTCCAACGATACCGTCGGCAGAGTGAAATGCCCCTGGGGAGTTAGCGCCACCGGGTTTAGGAAGGTCAGGAAGGACGGTATAAACATAACCAGATTGAGCATAGATGAGGTCATATTTCAAGGCTATTTAGAGGGTGGCTTCTTTGGTTTGAGGGAACTGGGATGTGACATCTTTGCCAATGGCAGGTAAGAGAGAGTGAAGGAACTAGTCCATATAGACCCGATCTTCAAAGGTGGGTGCTCGAAATAAGCTCCTTCTTCTCCACCATTCCTGGATATGAGTGGAAAGGTGTGTCAAAGAGGATTGACGGAAAGAATTCAAGAGTTCTGTACCAGTGTCATATCAGAGAGGGAGCTGGAAATAAGATAAGAAGGCTTGGGAAATGATCGCAAAGGTGGTATGGGAAGAGGTGGTCTGATCAACATACCATTTAGAAGCTTCGCCAGTAAGCATGTGTTGGAATAATCTAAGACGGATGGAATCATCAGTAATAGAATTGGATGAACACCACATGTGAAAAGATAGGATATGGTTGGAGGAATATTCAATAGCAAGGCCTTCGAACTTGGGAATGTTGGAGGGGAGCTTGGTTGGCATAGTAGGCCAACTAACATCGTGGTGGATAGGATCGTTGATCAACTAACTGAAATTAGGGAGACTGAGACCAGCCATATATGGGAGCAAAGGGACAGTCAAGGTAGTTCCCGTGGTGGTTCCGCTAGTAACAAACACAGCAGTAGGACCGGGGTTGCCACTAGCGTTAGGCCCTGAACTAGACATGGTGAAGGTAATAGGGGGAGAACTAGAAGTATGGGGAGAACTCGAAGAATCAGAAGAAGAGTTAGAGTGTGGACTCGGGGGAGGACTAACTCGACGACGGTGGGAGGGAGTAAGTTGACCAACCAGAAACTGAGGGTGAAGGCCAAGAAGTCTCCTAGATAAATGCCTTGGAGGCATAATGATGACAGCATGAAGGGAAGAAGAAGGACCAAAAAAGGCAGGGAGGTGTAGAATCAAAAGACCACGATGTCGAAACAAGGGAAGAGGGGTGCAGTGTCAATTGATTTTAAAGTCTTTGCCTGGTGGTGTTAACCAGGCTCTTCTTCACTTAGGGTCAATGTGTGGCATGTGTTAATTTTAATTTTTAAAACCAGACGTTTTGAGAGTAAAATAAAAAATGTGCTATGTAAATAAAAATAACTCTGTAGAGAATACTAAATAAGGCTGAAATAACAGAAAATTAACAGCTAACAATGCATCAATCTAACCCAAGAGGGTGAGTCTCTCAAAACTAGTCTAAAAGAAGGAAAAAATCTAGTCAAAACACAGGAGAAAGGGGCCAATAGATCTAAGGTTGGGAGGGACAGGGATCTAAAGGAGAAATCTGCTGAAAAGAGGTGTAGAAAACAACAAAGAGGCAGAGGCAAGGTTGTTGCAACAAAGGATGAAATCAGCGAAAGGTAGAAGGGACAAGGAGGTGACCCTAGAGGAAAACCCAAACAAAACTATATGAGGTGATTTGAAAGGGAGAAGAGTTGATCTAAAAGAGATCTGAGAATGAGGTATCAGATCTAAAAAGAAGAAGGCTGAAGCTCTGAAAATTCAAACGTCTGAAATAGCTAAAACTCTGCCACAAAAAGTGGAGGATACTAAAGCCCTAAAGGGTGATATTCCCACTTAGTTGAGTAGAACAGATCAAAAGCAGGTCTAAGTGGGCAGAGACAGAGGCTGGAAAACCTTGACGAAAGCTTCAGACAAACCCAGAAAAATTGCTAGAAAAGTGCTGAAAAAAGGACAGGTTGTAGGTTCTGACTTGTTTTCAATCCAGGTCACAGTTTTGGGGCAGAAAAGTGCACCCTCTAAGCCAAGTCACAGGTTTTGGGCTGATAAGTGCGACTTGAAAAATTTGTCGTCTCAGCTATGGCTGATGTCTGTCACCTGCGCAATAAGGCCAGAAACACACAGAAGTTAAAAGTTTTGATGTTTGAGGGTTTTTGAGGTGAAAACACCATAAAAATAGGAAAAACAAAAAACTGAAGAGAAACCCTAGGGTTTGAAATAGCTGGATATGCAGGAATATATAAAACGACAGTGGTTGCAAAAGAAAACCCGTGTGGAGTCACCAATTGTTAGTATGAATCTTTTGTCAGAAAAAGACCACTTTAGCTATGCATAAAAAATAGCCCTAACATCAATTATGGCTGCCAATATCTTCAAATATGCAGTTAGTTGATCCAAACAAAGTTGCACAAATCCATATCTATGCATAAAAGACATTAAGAAGTAAAAATGAAGTTTTGCTCCATGCATCCAATAGATAAGACAAGAACAATATTTTGAAAGAATTTTTTATATTAAAGGGCACCTAAGAGGAAAACAAGAAAGGTGTTTCCAATTCTCCTCAATGTTATGGGTTCTTAAAAGTCCTCAGCATTTTAGATCTAAAATTTCTCTCTCTTGTTGGTGTAGAAAACCTAGACAAACATAGAACTCAAAGGGAGCTCACAAAGAAAATAATGGAGAATGTGATGATGATAATGGCTCAAAGTGAGACCAGGAGTATAGATCTAGAGTGATCTAATATGCAATGAAAGGTGACAAATGACTAGGAAAACCCTTCTATTTATAACAAAATATTAGGGTAGTCTACGACTTAGTGCGTGAATAAAATATTATTAACCAAATTCTAGAACCACCTTTTAGGAATATTTTATTATATTCGTTGGAGGGAAAAGATATTTGACTTGGTTCAAATCCCTTTATTTGTAAATAATAAATAAATAAATGATTTATTTATTATTTTAAGGAAGTGGTTGAATGATAATTAAATAAATAATGGTTTATTTAATTATTTATAAATGATTTAGTCATATTTAAAAAGGAATATTATTTAAATAAGATTTAAATAATTATTCCTAGAAAATAATAAGATAAATAAGGATTTATCTTATTAATTTCCTTGTTTTGGGTTAAATATAACCAGGAATAATAATTAAATTATTGTTTAATTAATTATTCCATGAGGAAAATCAAACAAATATAGATTTGTTTAATATTTCCTTTTGGGGTTTTCTTTTTAGACCATAAACAACCTCATAAATGTGTTTTATTAAGTTATTTTACATAGTGAAAGCAATTTCACTTAGGGTAAAATTGGTCTTACATGGTGTACTTGGGTCCATCTAATGATAATAGGTTAGATGACCAAAAAAATGGTGTAACATTTGCATAAGTCAATAAATGAGATAATTCAATAACTTCATCAATATCCTTTAGAATAGTAACATTAATTTCCTCAACCTTGGTTTGATATTTAGCTTTCTTAGATTAAGAAATTACTGCAATAGATTTATGTTTTGAATTTAAAAATGAAATAAAAGCAGGGTCCAAAACAACAGTTTTTAAATCACTTTCATATTCACTTTTAAATAACGAATGCTCAAATTTTAGAACAAAATCAATGTTTTGCAGACTTACTAATTCACTTGGTAATGAATTGACTCTTATTAATGATATTTCAGCCTCTACTAGGACAACGAGCTTAGGATCCAGGTTAGACCTGGTATAATAGACTTTCCTAGAAGCGAGAATTACAATTTTTTAATACCCAAAACCTATAAAAATAATCTTAAAGTAAAAGGCTGAATTAAATGATTCCTTTAAGACTAATTTTATGACTGAAGACTAGTAATTTTCCCCAGTATGGTCGCCAATAATTTTATCACTCCAGTAAATTCTTAAGTTGTGGGATTTTGGTTTTTAGTCAAAGAATACTAGAGGTAACCACAAACCTACTTCAAACTCTAGGATCTAGCATTCCTAGGGTTCAGAGAGGACTCTCTCTTTCAATTTTAACTTTGTTTTAATTTGAATATTAGGCTAGTTATTAAAGTGCAATTTTGGTTTGGTTTTGTTGGATTTGGTGGGAAAATTTCACTTGGAGGGTAGACAAAGGGAAATCTATTTGTCCATTGGGCTATAGAGTCTAAGTAAAGCTAACAAAACTAGGATCAAGCGCTAAAAGGTCAAATATCTGCATGGAAAGGTAGATAACCCTTGGAGATGTTGGAAAATTAGTTTTTGAGATGGTATGATTGGGATAAAGGGCACTTAAGAATCCTTAAATCCAGAAAAAGGGAAGTATAATATAGAGGTCAAACGAGAGAGGGAGCAATTAAAGGTTCCCTGCAACAGAAATCAGAAGAAAACAAAGAAATGATAACTAGTTAAAAACATGGTGTTATTAACATCTCTTGTAGTAATAGTCCTAGTTATACATTCAGATTTAGAATTAAAAAACAGATGTATGCATGTAACAAAAGAATATAACAATGAAAAGTTTAGGAGGGTAGTTCACTCCATATATCTTATCATAGGGATCCTGAAGTATGATGTGAAATAGGTGATCTAGTCTGCTACTCAAAATCGAAATCCAAAGCCTTCAAATCAACAAAAATATCTATAGCAATCTCCAGTAATTTTATTCCACACCAAATACTTCAAAAGAGTGAAGTATTTATAAATAGTGTTTGAAAAAATATCCTAGATGAATTCTAGGAATTAACTTAGGAAAATAAAATATCTTACAAAAATAATAGTGACAACTTGATTAACAAATTAGCAAGTTGTCCTATTTTATTCAAAATAAATAGAAACTATTTTAAGATAAGAAGCAGCAGGATGCTCATGTGTCCTCTTTGCTGGCCTTTTATATATTTTTCAGAACATAACTTTCCTTCACTGATACTCTTTCTCACTTATACTCTTTAACCTTCAATAAAACTGCTTTCTGCTGTAAAATATGTTTTGACTGTGAAATCAACAAACAAATGTTTTCCTCTTCATTTGTTTGTATTTCATTTTTCATAGCAGATCAGTCGAAGCTTGCCACTCCTCATTTTTATGAATTCTAATATTCTTGATTTTCCTAAAATTCTCACCAGCGTCAGTGTACCTGGAAAATGTGGGCTTGATGAAAAATAAGTGCTTGATTTCATACCGCAAATAAAACAAATCTTCAAAACCTTTTAACAATACTTTTCCTGTGGGAATACCTTGAATTGTTGGATTTTTCACCTTCTCCTTGGCATGTTCTCTGATCTTCTTGTCATAATCATTCTGAGGCATTAAATTATCATCGTTCACCATGATATCAGGAAGTCCCTTTTGCCCTAAATTCATGAATTTAACCATGAATCTAGTGATAACAGTATTCATTCCTTCACATTTCTCTTCAAGCTGCCTCATTTAATTTCTTTTGGTGGTAACTTTCCTAATTTATAAGATAGTTGTTGTACTGTCATTGATTTTTAATTCTTCAAGTTTTTCTCTATTCTTGCTGTTGAGGAAATTGATTAACCTAATAGTCTATTCTGGTTTATCAACTAAATCAACTTGTCTTTTGGATCTCTACTTGGGCTGCCAATAATAATTCTCTCCGTTAAAAAAATACCTGAATTGAAGGCCAAACATCATGGATGGTTTCAATTATATTATTCCATAGGTAATTTTTAATATATGATATCTGATCCTTGAGAGTTAATTCTTTTTGTAGCTTCTTTACCTCTTCACTCAATTTGTGGGCATTTTGTTCATGTATTTTGGAATCTATTTGAGTTTATTTGTTTGTCTTCTCAAGATTTTCAATTATCTTAATCAATCTATTGATTTCATTGGTCTTCAAGGACATATCTTCCATTGCTTTTATGAGTTGACTGCTTTCATCTGTAGGTGGCAACACTGTTGTAGAGGATTTAGTTACTGAAGTTGTTGAAGAAGTCACTGGCACTGCAGTGGCCAGTGGCTCTTTGGGACCACATTTTCTCCTAAAGTGGAAGGCACTGCCGCTATGATGACTAGGATGACTGTGGGAATCACTGGTTCTTCAATTGTCTCCTTTTCTTGGACAATTTGGTCCATTTTTACTTCCATTTCCTTAATTTTAACCGTCAGTTGAAGTATCAAACTCATCATTTCATCTTTTTCCTTTTGATCCTGTAAAACTTCCTTTGTATGAGGATTCTCACCTTGAGGAAGCTTGAGATGTTTCCTCAAGGAAACTATGTCCCCATTTTTATTTTTAACCAATGATTCTGCTGCTTTGATGTTTGTAAGATCATATCCTACCTATAATACTAAATATTCTAAGGCCTTTATCCTTATATCCTTTGCATATAATGAAGCTTTATCCATATTCATTTGGTCCTCCATATTAGAGATGGTATTTTGAAGCCTATGAGCACTCATAGCTTTTGTTGTGACTGTGGAATAAAGCATCTCTAAGGTTTTACTATGAAACTCAATCTGATCAAATTCATGGATTTTGTCTGTAGCTACTTCCATATCAACTTTCATGTAGTCAAAAACTGTCTCTGGCATTGATATTCTAGGCTATAATACTAACATAATCAATTTTTTTGTTGAATAATCAAATGATGATAGGAATTTTTTTTGAGTACCTGGCTTTTTCTTTAAAAACTGAGAATATATTTCAGTTTTGATTTCCTCATTCTTCAATTTGATTTTCTTGTATTTCTCCTGAATATCTAAATCCTTCTCCTCAATTGAATGTGAGGAATAAGCCTACATACTTTGCTGCCTTTCCATCATCTGTGTCTCTTCATTATTCAAATGTTCTTCATTATGGTTTGGCTCACTGATGATTATAGTGGCTACATTAGTCTCTGGCTATTCAGTGTTGGTATTCAAGGTCTGTGTTTCTTCAACATCTATTGTTACTTTACCTTTAGCTGTTGTATCCAGTTTTGGCCTTTTGCTGTAAATGATTTTAGATTTTTTTTTTCTCTATTGTATTCTGCACAGTATAAGGTCCTTCTTCTCTGATTCTCTTAGTGGATGTCTCTAGCTGTTTGGCAATCTCCAAAGTGTGACTAGTATTCCTTTGGTAAACTACCTCTGTTAAAGTATTTTCAACCCACTCAATTTGATTAGAAAACTTCTCTATTTATAGCTTTGACTCATGGATAAAGGGTGTCAGATTACATTTTACCCTTAGTTTACTTAAGATCCCTTGTGGATCATAATTCCATGGGAAGCTTTCTTCTAATTTATATTCCATTAGTTGAGTTGTTGCTTCCTTTTATGCATCTCTTTCATTAAATATGAAAGGTCCAATTTGATTTTTGAGTTTGAATTGGGTCTTCTTTTTGGCTTCCATAAAACTAATTGAATCTGAATTTAGGATTTGCCTAATGTACTCTAAGGCAAATATCTTCATTAATGGATTCTTAGGTAACTTGTAAGGCAACAAGTTAGAACCAAAAACTATGATTTCAATGAATTTCTCATATAAATACCAATCACCCACATTACTCTGCTCTGATAGCTGCAATATTTTCTTCATTTCCTCATTGATTCTAGGCTGCTCCGTTTTTCTCAATATGTTGATCAATGGATGTACAAACAACTTTGCAAAATCTGAATAACTGAATTTTGTGCCTTCTTTTCTAAGTATGGATGTCCATAAGATAACTGATAGAGGTTTTCCTTCTATATCCAACTTTTGAAGTGAAATTGGAAAGCTCTTTGATTGGAAGAATAGAAACAAGTGGAATAGATAAGAGGTATATCTAAATACTCCTTCAAGCTGTAAATTAGTCAATTGATAGTGAATACTATCAACAGTGAAGCTAGCATAGTAAAATATAAATAAAGGTGGTTGAACTGGAGAAAAGGTTGAAAAAAATCCCAAGATGGACTCATTAGTGTGCTCATCATTGAAATTCCCAAGCATGAAGGAAAGCATGGAGATTACATGCCTTGAACCTTCAGGGAACTTGGTAGTTGAATAAGCAGGGTTTAACTTGGGAATTTCAACATGTAGGGGCATAAAAGTTTGAAAAATCATAAACCTTTTAGGAAATTGTAAGCCAATTTATAGCTTAGTGAGGGCTTCAATAGACAATGGGACTACCTTGGGGTTTGTTTGAAGCTGCAACGTTTGGTTTATTGAATCTACAGTGATGGTAAATAGGACCTCTTTATTTGTATTCACAATAGCTCTTTGTTCAGGAATATAATACTAGTGACATAATCTAATAACTTCTTGAGAAGGGTGAGTCAAGGGGACTACATATTTGGGTAAATTGGATTCCCAAATGTGAACTTATTCATGATGAACTAAAGATTTTTCAAAACACCAGTTGTGGATATCCAATAGATTGAATTCAACTATACGATCAGTTATTTTCTAGTCAATGTCAGCTAGGGGAATATGCTCAATATCAATAACTGGGGGTTGTAATGGGTTGACTACAATTGCAGTATCTGCAGTCATGGCAAGGGTAGGCTTAAGAGTTTTAGAACCTTTAGACTTGTTTACACTCTTCTTTTTAGGCATTTTGTTTGGCTTAGGCAAGTTTAAACTGTTTGCAAAGGAAATTTTACTATAACAGAGGCTTGATTGGGAAACTTTAGAAAAATAGACTGTATTTTTGGGTTTTAGGCTCAATTAGTTATCTCAAATAAGTTTTGAGGCTTTAAAAACTGGTATAAAACAGAAAATACGGGTTTTATGAGTTCTTGACTGCAAAATGGGCTAAAAATATATTGAAAAGGGATTTATAGAAGATTAGGGCACCTGCAGAGGATTTCTGGCCTTTTAGAACTTGAAATTGACCCTTAAAACTGTGAAAAACTGATAAATTTCCTTGAAAATGGTGCACAGCGGACTCTAGGGTTTCTGGGAAAATTTTTCCAGAGTTTGTCCTGTTTTTGGGAAAATTCTTGACTTTAGAATGTTTCTTTTCTTTTAAAATGTTTTTTGAATTTAGTTGCAGGTTTGAATCTCAGAAGAATACATGTTTGTATGGAGGTATTGGCTTTAACAATGTTTCTTCAGTCTCTGTTCAAATTGATGGATTTAAACTATTGAACTGGAGGAGGTGTGGTTCCTCAGTAGTTTTTAGAGGTTTAGTTTTGGTGAATTTGGAGGTTCTGGGCATAAAAATGGGTATCAGGGGCTTTTACAGGTTTATACAGTTGGGAAGGAAAAAAAAAAAGTTAAAAGAAACAGATAAAAGAATTAACATATTAACCAAGGTTTTATCAAAATGTATGATTTTTCATTGATCAACATTGAATGCGAGTCATGATCAGGTGGGAAGGTGGTTTTTGAATTACAAAGACATAGAAAAACCAACGGTTTATCGCATGGCTAATGAGAAGTAAGTTTTTTTAATCAAAACCCATGTGATCGAACCAGAAGAAGCCACATGGAGGGTAGGGGTCAATAGGAAACCATCCATTTCGCATGGCTTTTACCTTGGGGTGGTTGTGCATCTAATTTATGTGATATCAACCCTCCACTATCGGATATGGGAAATGAATGCAAACGGTGAGGATTTGTTTGGGAGTTGCGTTGGAGCGGAAAGGTGGGACTAGGGTTTAATTATATAAGCAGAAGGGTTAGGATGCGCTTAAATCTTTATAATATGGTTGAGGGGTAAAGGTTTAAAAACTATATATATGGTTTATTTATACACAACGGCAGGATAAATGATGGTATTGCAAATATGCTTTTAAACAAGGTTTTTTAAGCCTTATCCACTAGCATATATATGGCAGGTTGGGTTTGCAATACTTGATAAAAAATGTTTCACATATGTGTGTAATGGTATGCTATATTATATAGTTTTTTTAACCTTTTTGAAAGGTTTTTAAACTATACGGGCGAGGTAAAAAAAAAAAATATAGTTTATACCAAAGGGCTTTATATCTTGGGATTTTTCATTTGCGCACATGGATAATAGACTTTGGTATTAAACATTATAATAGTGTGTTTTGAGGGTTTATTAGATATAATGGAATTAATAACTAGGAAAGGGTATTTCTTAGGGATTTAATAAAATATGTTAAAATTTAAAGTGAGAGGGGAGTGAAAAGTAAAACAAAATACATATTATCTCTAAGTATCATATATAAAATCAAGTATTGCTCATCTTTATATTTCCTTCACCAATAACTAGGATAAATGTTTTTTTGTGGGTTTTCATGAATGTTTATGAAGGGATAAATTTAGTTATTCTAGGGTTACAATTTTACTAAGTAAGAATGTGTTTTTACTTAGGAAAAAGGGGTTTTAATACATGAATGAAGGGTAAATGATGATAAATGAGGATTTAGCATAAGAACTCAATATTTTTAACTAACCAGTCATAGAGCCTTGGGTCTGGTCCCAACAAAATTCAGAGAAATTTTCTGAGCCTGTTTGAATGGTAAATTTAAAATAATGAATACTCATGGGGGAGGGGAAATTATTGAATTTTCTCGATGATGTATTATTTACATGATTTCTCCACTGCTTTCTACATACCCAACTTCTATTTCTAACATTTTTTCTTCATTTTGTAGGTGCATTTAGGCTTGCAACCTTAAAAAAATATCTTTCAAACCATAAAACTATCTAAATCTACCTTATTTAATCTGAGGGCTTAGATTAAACTATTGAGCTCCTCATTATTCTCTACCTATCTACTGATTTTTCAAGTTTAAACTATTTGACAAATCTTTTATTATCTATGTAAAGCATGAAAATTTAAGATTAAATTGTTTAACTGATCATGGATTATGGCATTTATTGACACTACACATAATCATTATTCTTTGTAGTAAAAGTAAAAGTAGTGGCAATTGGACTTGCTCACTTTCAGGTTTTATTTCTTTTCTTTTGGGGTGTATATTTTCTAAGTCCTTTGATTTCTCTTTTAGGACTTTTTACCCTCTTTTTGATTTTTTATTATTTTTCATTTTTTTCAAAATATGGGAAAACAACTTGCAGAAAGCAAGGTATGTACATATTTACAAGACTTATCAAATTAAATTCAAAATTATATGAACCCTATTATTATAGGACCCTAACAAACAACCTTATTTGAGGAATCCTCAGTATCTGGAGATGCAACAACGTTGTCAAGCCAATGGGTAGTTTATAGTGAAACACTATTGGAAGGAAATCCTGCAAGATCTGAATTGTCAAAACTGGATCTTTGAGAATCTGACTGAAGGTAGGGGAGACTAGGAGTTTGAAAAGTGAAATATTTGGATATCAAGGGATCAAGACCAGTTATAGTGGGGTTAGTGGAAGGGAGAAGCTTTTATTCTGAGGGAAGAGAAAGCTCTGTTTGAGAGTCGGGAGGATGAGAAGAAGTCTTCCTGGGTGAGAATGGTCTGGGATGCTAACCTATGGTCGAAAATCAAAACTATCGTGTCGCTGGTCATGCAAGCGAGGATTTTAAACTAGGATAATCTCATTAAAAGAGGTTTCATGGGACCTTTAAGGTGCACTCTATGTTGTCAAATGGAGGAATAAACTAACCATTTGTTAAACACCTGTATTTTTGTACTTGATATCTAGGACTGGGGAGTTGCCATATTTCTTTAGTCACATAGAAATAGAACCTCTATTCAAAGGATGATTGAGAATTGGAGGGACAATTTCGCCAACAACGAGATGGTTATTTTACTGTGGAACCTGCTCCTGGGTTGTATTGTCTGGAATGTTTGGAAGGAACTAAATTTTCAGATTTTCCAGAACGGATAATGACTAACTTAGGCTATCAAGGATCAAATTATTCGTCGAATGAGGGAAAATTTCCTTATCCATGTGCAATCCATGCAAGATGAGAGACCGTCGGACCACGAGCTTGCCATTATGGAATTCTTGAGACTAAGTCTCCCTATTCTGAGTGGTATGGGGCTGAACCCAAGAATCTCGTAGGTAGAATAGCTTTCATGGTGTCCTCCACGTTGGGGATTCTTGAAGCTGAAATTTGATGGGGCGACTGACGGCATCCTTGGTAAGGTAGGGTTTGGAGGCATTGTCTAAGATCAGCATGGGCATATTGTTCATGAGTACTATGATTTGTTGGGTGAAACCACCAACAATGAGGTTCAATTTGTAGCAATGGAAAGAGGCATCACTATTCTAGTTCAGGAAAATATGTCGAACTTGATCATAAAAGGGGATTCGACGCTTGCCATCAATGTTGCAAAACATATTCACAACGAAGCTTAGATGGATAAGGTAACCGTCCATTGGAGGTTAGCATATGTCATGTTGATGATCGCCAGACACCTGAGCATGCCGAGAGGGGTGGAATTCAGCGTTGTTCGAAGGAAATCAAATTTGCGGGTAGACAGAATGGCTAGTGAAGTGGTGGAGCACCCAAGGCAGTGTCTTGACATCAGCTAGAAACTTTGGCTAGATGGGGAGTTCAAAAATGAATGTAACCAGATACCGAAGAAGGAGAGTGATAGTAGAAATGATTGACACCACCCAAGAAATCATAATTGTGATGGTGGTCCTAAACTGGCATGGAATGTTCAAACTGAAGCAAGTGGCTTTGCGGCCAGAGATAGAACTGAGATGAATCGTGCATGAAATCTAGTTTTTTGATATGATGATCCTGTCTTTTTTTATGTGTTTAGTTATAGTAACCTGGCATAGCTAGCCTCGGGGGAATCTTCCCAGAGAGGTAGATGGTTGTATTGGCAATTTTATGAATCTAGGTAGGATAACTGTAGAGAACTATGATAGCTCCTTTTGTCAAGAAAGTAAAAATAGTTTCAGCCCCATCGACTAGTCTGGTTTCCTCTGTTGGTAGACCTGTCGAAGAGGCATTTTTTTAACATTATGTAAATTCACTCTACTTATATAATATAGAATTCTTACTTACAAAAAAAAAAATATTGTTTTCATATGTATGAACAATTTAAACAAAAAAACATAATAAATATTTTTTATGTGTGGTTTAGGGTCACATATTGTACCACATTTCTACTAGGTAGATACATATTAATCACATATACAAGGTAGATCCAAATCGATCACATATTATACCAGGTTTATACTAGGTAGATACATATTGATCACATATTATACTAGGTAGATCCACCCAACAGTTCCTGTTAACTCAACAATGGAGCCTAATTGCAAGAGGGTTGAAAGAATTGGACTCATGATCTATCTATAGAAAATGTGCTTTAATAATGAGAAATCAACCAAATGAGCTAACCCTCAGGGCTTTTGGATGAAGGAGAAAGCCTTGGTAATTTTTGTGAAGCAACAATGGAAACCTAAAGGGTATATTCAACTACATCTTGGAGTGAAAGGCTTGTTCACAGTGGTTTTTATGAATCTAGAAAATAGATATCGGGTATTTGATGGTGGTCCATACTTCTATGCTTCAGCAGGACTATACATGTGGCCATGGATTTCTAAATTTTCCTTGGAAAAGGAGACATTTAATCATGTCCCCGTATGGATTCGTCTATTGACTTTACCTCTGGATTACTAGAGACCTCAAGCCCTAGAGAAGATTGGCAATGCATTGGGAAAATTTATGAATATATCAGAGACAACATTGTAGAAAAGGTATACCTTGTGTGAAAATATCTGCGTTGAAATGGACGTTTCAAGAGACCTACCTAAAGGGATGTGGCTGAAGTATCAAGACAATAAAATTTTGTTCAGGTGCTAGAAATTCCATGTCGATGGCCATCTTCTTATAAAATTCCCTCTGAATAAGGTGGAAGAATCGGTTAAGGAGGGTAATTAGAAGAATAAGGAAGGTTTTGTGCACCCTAACCCTAGGAGCAGGGCTAGATTCTGAAACCAACAAATAATGGCTAAGGAGGGCATTGACACTTAGAATGATTTTAACGTGCTGATGGATAACTGTCACCAGGAGCACACTAATGAGAATCAACAAACACAACAAACTGAGCAAGAGCAATCATAGTTGAAGGAAAAAACCAAAGAAAATTAAGACCATTTAATGGAACTTTTGGGGACTGGTACTGAGCAAGAACAAGATGGAGAGGTGACCATGAGTGAGGCATGCATGGAAGATCTAGAACTATGGGAGATCCTAGAAAGAGAATGGATGGATTTGCTGAGCATGGTATAGTAGTGGAAGGAAGTAGGTCTGGAAAAAACTCATGAAGAACAAATTGAACGGATCTGGCCCAAGCAGAAGATCGAAAGAAAGGAATTACACCGTCCCATTGAAAATCTAAGGAATTAGGGTTGAAGGTTTTGGGTTCACAATCCACTAAGAAAGAAAAAAATTTGACGAAGAAGAGGGGACGAAAGACAAATAACGAAGCTCTACATGAGCTAACCTAATATTACTTAGCTTAGGTAAGATGAAAACCCTAGATGCCTTCTCCCGATCTCTTTAAACTGTGTTTTAATGATGATTATATCCTATAATTCTTGAGGTATTAATAGCCTCAATAAACAAAGGGTTCTCAAGAATAATATTAGAATGGAACACCCAAACATTATCTTCATCTAGGAGACAAAATGCAGTCATGAAAAATTAAAGGAAGTTAAAAGGAAAATAGGAAGGAAATGGGAGACTATAGATGTCTCAACTGAGAATAACTAAGGAGGCCTTGCCACCTTCTGGAAACCTAGATCAGTGCACTTAGTCTGGCGGAAGCTAGCAGACCAGGGATTACGCTGCAGGTTAAAATGATAGAGGAACATGGTGCTTTCTCATGCACTAATGTATATGGGCCGCAACCTTTGTAAGGAAAACATAGTCTCCTAGTGAACCTTAGGGGCATACTGAATAGGTACATAGAAAACAGACAGATTCTAGGGAGGAATTAAATATTATAACCTCATTCGATGAGAAAAAAGGAGGTCTGAGAAGCCTCAATAGGGATGTAGAAGCGTTCAGACTCTTTACTGAGGAAGCTAGACTTATTGATTTTGAAATAGGTAATGGGGTTTATATGTGGAATAATAGGAGGAGGGGAGAAAGGAAAATTGCTATGCATTTGGACAGATTCCTTATATCAAAGAGGCTCTTGGTGGAAGGTCTGAACTTTGCAGCTAATATCATGCCTAGTAATGGGTCAGACCACTCACCTATTATCCTAGAGGCTAGCCTCCTTGACACTCCGAAAAATAGACCATTCAAGTTCAAGAAATTTTGGATGGAGCACCCTGATTTCATAGGAAACATAAAATAGTGGTGGAATGAGGGCCTCCCTGGATGGGGATCAAAGATGTTTCGCCTCCAAAGCCATTTAAGACACATCAAAGATAGGATTAAAAGGTGGAACAAATAAAGCTTTGGAGACATTTTCAAAGAAAATAAATCTCTAAAGGGTCAAATGGCTGGGATTTATAGAAATTTTCTTATTGAAGGGTTTACTAAGTAGTAGAAAAACAGGGTGGAAGAGTTACACAAGAAATAGACGCAGAGATGTAAGCAAGAGTAAACCCTATGGCGTTAGAAGTCCAAGATTCAATGGCTGAAATATGGAGAAAATAATACGAAATGTTTTCACAGATCAAGTATTGATCATAGGCACATTAACAGGATAATAAACTTGAAAGACACAAATGGTATTGTTAATGAATCCCATGCGGATATTGATGACGTCCTAGTTAACCACTTTGCCTCTATCGCAACGGAGCCTACAGGGAATAGAATAACTCAAATTAGAGAAGTCGTATCCCATATTCCTAAGTTGATTACTAAGGAACAAAAAATAACGTTGGATAGGCCAGTACTGCTTGAAGAAGTGGAAGACGCGGTCAGGGAAATGCCAAATGATAAAGCCCTGGGTCCATATAGCTTTACAAATGACTTCTTCAAGGTTTTTTGGAAAATAGTGAAGACATATGTATGGGAAGTGGTTCAGGACTCGCATCAGGCCTCAGCTAATTTGAAATATTTAAACTCTACCCTTATAACCCTTATTCTCGAGGAAGCTGAAGCCAATACGTCAGATAGGTTTCGCCCTATTTCTTTGTGCAATGTCCTGTAAAAAATCATTTCCAAAGTAATTACTAATAGAATTAAAACCATGCTTCCATTAATTATTTTGGAAGAACAAGTAGGGTTTGTGGAGGGGCAAAAAATTATTGAAAATATCATTTTGGGTCACGAAATGGTTCACTCCCTCCAAAGCCAGAGGAAAGCTAGTATGATTATCCAGCTGGACCTCTCCAAGGCTTATGATAAATTACATTGGGAATACATGTTAGCGGTAATGAAAGCCTTTTTTTGTGCTCATTGGATTGATTGGATTATGCCAATGGTGAGATCCCCAAGATTCTCCCTGTTGATCAATGGAACCCTAGTTAAACCCTTTTGTCCTTCCTGAGGTATTCGACAAGGGGATCCAATCTCCCCCTTTTTGTTTCTTATTTTGATGGAATGTCTCAGTCGAATTTTAAAGACAACTCAAGTCTAGGGAATCATCTGTTGATTGCAACCACATGATAATGGACTTGCTACTACTCATCAGCAGTTCGTTGATGACATAATGCTTCATTGAAACCCAAAAGTCAAGGAGGCTAGAGCTATTGCAACCATCTTGGAAAATTTTGGGGCGGCTTCAGGGATAGAGATCAATCATTCTCAGACTATGATATTTCTCTTCAATACCCACATCTCTGTCCAACGGAACTTAGCCAAAATTCTAGGGTTTCTAAGAAAGCCTCTGCCATCAAGGTACCTTGGGATCCCCCTCATAGATAATCCTTGGCAGAGGATGCACTAGGGAAAAATTCTTTCAACCTTGGAAGATAGAGCGAAGCACTAGATGCATATAGCTTTCAACTTGGCAGGTCATCTTGTCCATAAGGTAGTCCTTCAGGTTGTCCCCACCTATATGCTCTTTGTTCTTCCATCCCCTAAAAGGGTCCTCAAGAAGATAAGGGAAATCCAACGGAATTTTTTCTTGAGGGGTATAGAGGAGAAGCGCAAGTTGGCTCTTGTGGCCTAGGATAATTTCTTCAGGGCCAAGGTGTGGGGGGGTTGGTCCTCCAAGATCCTGAAATTGTGAATAGATCATGTTTTGCAAAGCTATGGTGGAGGTGGCTCAATGATAAAAACTACCCCTGGGCCTCTTTCTGGAGGGTGAAGTATGCCAGAAATTGGTAGAGATAGGATATAGTTCGAATGACAAGGGATATAAGAGGGTTGCCGATCTAGAATTTATCTTGGGAAAAAAGGGAAATTGTTCAAAAGCATTGTTTTTGGGAGATGCGGAATAGGGAAACTGCCCTCTTCTGGGTGAAAGTCTAGTAACAATAGTGTTATCACTCCAGTAAATTTTTAAGTTGTGGGATTTTGGTTTTTAGTCAAGCAATACTAGAGGTAACAACAAACCTACTTCAAACTCTAGGATCTAGCCTTCCTAGGGTTTAGAGAGGGCTCTCTCTTTCAAGTTTAACTTTGTTTTAATTTGAATATTAGGCTAGTTATTAAAGTGAAATTTTGGTTTGGTTTTTTTGGATTTGGTGGGAAAATTTCACTTGGATGGTAAATATAGGGAAATATACTTATCCATTAGGCTATGGAGTCTAAGTAAAGATAACATAAGTAGGATCAGGGCCTAAAAGGTAAAATATCTACAGGGAAAGGTAGATAACCCTTGGAGATGTTGGAAAATTGGTTTTTGAGATGGTATGATCGGGATAAAGGCCACTTAAGAATCCTTAAATCCGGAAAAGGGAATTATAGTATAGAGGTCAAATGGGATAGGGAGCAATTAAGGGTTCCCTACACTAGAAATCATAAGAAAACAAAGAAATGATAACTAGTTAAAAACAGGGAGCTATTAACATGTCCTGTAGTAATACTCCTAGCTATAAATTAAGATTTAGATTAAAACACATATTTATTCATGTAACAAAAGAAGATAACAATGAAAAGTTTAAGAGATTACTTCATTCTAGATAGCTTATCACAAGGATCCTGAACTATGATGCCAAATAGGTGATCCAGTCTGCTACTCAAAATCGAAATCCAAAGCCTTCAAATCAAGGAAAATATCTATAGTAATCTCCAACAATTTTATTCTACAATAAATACTTCAAAAGAGTGAAGTATTTATACATAATGTTTGAAAAAATATCCTAGATTACTTCTAGGAATTAACTTAGAGAAATAAAATATCTTACAACAACAATAGTGATAGCTTGCTTAACAAATCAAGCTGTCCTATTTTATTCAAAATAAATAGAAATTGTTTTAAGATAAGAGGCAATTGGATGCTCATGTGTCCTCTTTGTTGGCCTTTTAGATATTTTTCAGAATCTAACTTGCCTTCACTGATACTCTTTCTCACTTATACGCTTTAACCTTCAGTAAAACTGCTTTCTGCTGTAAAATCTGTTTTGACTATGAAATCAACAAACATATTTTTTCTTCTTCATTTGTTTGTCTTTCATTTTTCATAGAAAATCATTCAAATTCAAAGCTTGCCACTCCTCATTTTTAGGAATTCTAATATTCTTGAGTTTCCTAAAATTCTCATCAGCCTCAGTGTACCTGGCAAATGTGGGCTTGATGACAAATAAATTCTTGATTTCATACTGCAAATAAAACAAATCTTCAAAAAAATTTAACAATACTTTTCCTGCACGAATACCTTGACTTGGCATGTTCTATTGTCTTCTTGTCATATTCATTCTGAGGCATTAACTTATCATTGATCACCATGACATCAGGAAGTCACTTTTTCCTTAAATTGGTTAATTTAACCATGAATCCAGTGATAGCAGTATTCATTCCTTCACATTTCTCTTCAAGCTGCCTCATTCAATTTCTTTTGGTGGTAAATTTCCTAATTTCTAGGATAGTTACTATCCTGTCATTGATTTTTAATTCTTCAAGTTCCTGTCTATTCTTGCTATTGAGGAAATTGATTAACCTAATAGCTTTTTCTAGTTTATCAGCCAAATCAGCTTCTGTCTTTTAGATCTCTGCTTGGGCTTCCAATAATAATTATCTTTGGTAAAAAATTACCTGAATTGAAGGCCAAACATCATGGATGCCTTCAATTATATTATTCCATAGGTAATTTTTAATACATGAAATCTTATCTGTTAGGGTCCTATAAGTATAGGATTCATAATTAGGAATTGACTTATGATAGTCTTGTAAAATATGTGCATATCTTGCTTTCTACAAGTTATTTTCCCATATTTTGTAAAAAAATAAAAAAATCAAAAATCAAAAAGAGGGTACAAGTCCTAAAAGAAAGATCAAATGACTTAAAAAAATATAGACCCCAAAAGAAAAAGATGAAAATGAAACATGAAAGTGTGCAAGTTCAAATGCCACTAATTTTTACTTTTTGAAATTGATTATGGCAGAGTGTCAATAAATGCCATAATTCATGATGAGTTAAATTGTTCAAACTTGACTTGTCATATTTTCAATTTCCATGTTTTAGATAGTGAATAAAGATGACTCAGACAGTGTAATCTTAACTAATCAGTAGAAAGGTAGAGAATAATGAGGAGCCCATTAGTTTAATCTAAGCCCTCGGATGAAATAAGGTAGAATTAGATAGCTTTTATGGTTTCAAAAGAATAAAATGTCTCAAGGTAGCAATCTTAAATGCACCTGCTAAAAGGAAGAAAAAATGTTAGAGTAATGTGGGGTAGGTAGAAAGAAGTGGGAAAATCATGTAAATATTCTTCACTGAGAAAAAATCACTAATTTCCCTTCTCCTGTTAGTCTTCAGTATTCTACAATTCCAGTCAAAGAGGCTCTGAGCATTTCTCTAACTTCTGTTGGGACTGGACCCAAGGATTAATGACTGGATAGTGGAAAATGTTGAATTCTTATGCTAAATTCCCCTTCACCAATATTCATTCATTATTCATACATTTAATTCATTTTTCATAAGTAAAAACTCCTTTTTTACTTAATGATACATAAAAGCCCATTTTATTGACTCCCTTCATTCATAAAGCATGAAAACCCTCAAAAAACACTCTATCCTGAGTAAAAGTGGTGAAGTTATGGAATAATAAGCTTTTCTTTAAAAAATTTCACTTTACTTAGTCATATAAGTGTGTTTTTGCGTAATCCTTTCCCCTTGTCATATTAATTTCTAACTTATGCTATTAAATCCCTAAATTACCTTATCCTACCTATATAATCCCCTTTATGTAAATATTCCCCTAAAAACCCACTATTGTATAATTTTTAGACCAAATTTAATATGCACATGCTGAATTAAATTCCCAAGCTATACCCCCTTTGGTCTAAAACACATTAATCAAATACCTCGCCCCCTATGGTTATAGTCCCCCCCAAAAGTATAAAACTATATAATAAATAAAAAAATGTAGAATTGGCTTTTTATACATATCTTATGTATGTCTAAAGCTTATGTCAAACTCCACATTTTATATAACATTAACATTAATACATCCCCACCTCACGCACATCCCTCACCTTCCAATAAACCTGCTATATATGTATAAATATATCTATATATATATATATATATATCAATTCATTTTTTGAAATATATATACCACCTTTAACCCCTTTGAAACATATATTATCCCTTGTACGCGAGTACTGCTTATACGTAACCCATTTTTCTTAAATATCAAACCTTTGGATATCAAAATTTGATTATAATGCATATAATACAAAGGTTTTATTTCATTATCAAATGGCCAACGCATATCATTCACCCCCGTCCCACATGCTTTTTCGACTGCACCTTCCCTTTTAATCTTGGCCCTTAGCTTCAACTTGTTAGATCTGACAGTGTAAAATCGATATCGTGCCTGTAAACAAAACATTCGCCCAAAGCCAAAATCAACGCGAAATGAGTTGTTTTCAATATACTGCCTCCCCTGACGTGTCGCGATTTCATTCGATTGTGCTCATTTCACCAAATACAACTTACCACCATGAGCCAACGAGAAAACCACCGATGGTTTTCACATTTGAAATTCCAAACTGCCTCCCGCCTTTGATAAGACTTGCATTCAATGCATTAATGGTGATTAATTCCAAAGGTTAAAAACCTTTGAAAAATAATTTTAATTGTTTATTCGTGAATTTCAACTATAAAAGAAAGCTGCCTCACTATATTGAAACCTCTGCTAATAAATTTCCAATTCAAAACCCAAATCAACCACAGATTTCCTTGCTTGAAGACCAGAAAAGACATTTTCTCCTTTAGAAAGTTGAACCAGAGCTCAAAATCAACCACAAAATATCTTGGAACCCTTCCAACAGTCAAAATACCTACCATATGAGGTATTTTCTGACATAAATACCTGCAAATTCTAAGTTAAACCATTGATAAGTAAGCCAAGCCATCAAATTAAGAGAATTCATAGAAGAAAAATTGCCCAAAAACACCCAAAACAGGCCAAACCCTCGCAAATTTTCCCCAAAAATTGCTCTGTTCAAAAAAGCGTCTTCTGGAACCAATTTCCTTAGTTATTTTCACTTAAAATCAATTTTAAAGAATAGGGAGGAAGTTGAAGCGCAAATATATCTTAAAAACCCTATTTTATAGTCCAAATAATTCAGAAAACCCTTGTTTTCTATCTTAAAACAATTTGCATATCTCAGAAGCTTAATTGATCAAATAAATCACTTGAAGACTATATTTTACCTATAAATTGCTAAATTTATCCTCTTTCTAAACAAAAAAACTCTTGCAAACAGTTTAAGCTTGCATTTCAAAAATGACTAAGAAATAGATGACAACCAAAGCTGGGGGTTCTAGACCTATTAAACCTGGTGGATCCAAGCCGCGCAAATATAGAGCATCAAAAACCATCAAGTCTACTCCTTCACTTACTGCTAAAACCACTGTGTCTGTAAATCCACTTTAGCCACCAGTACCTACTGAAGAAACCATTCCATTAACTTAAATGGATTACAAGATTGCTGACCCTGTGATAGAATTTAACCTTTTGGAAATCCACAGTTGGTACTATGATAAATACCTTGATAAATATGAAATGCCTATCTAGGAGACACATTTACCCCAATATGTAGTTCCTTTAACTCATCTTGGCTAGAACCTTGTTAGACTGTGTCAAAAGCATTATGTACCAGAACAAAGAATTATTGTTAATGCAGACAGGGAGGTCCTTTTTACAATCACAACAGAATCCATAAATCAAATGTTGCAACTACCATCTGATCCACATTTAGCCCCCTTTTCTATTGAATATTTAACCTAGTTGTATTTAAGCTTGGATTTCCCAAAGAAGTTTATGATATTTCGGGACTTTTTGCCTGCTCATGTTGACATCCCTAAATTTAACCCTCCTTATTCAACTGCCAAATTTCCTGAAGGGTCAAGGCATATTATTTCAATGTTATCTTTTATACTGGGATATTTCACAGATGGATTCACTGAAGAATCAATTCTTGGCTTCCTATCCACTTTATCTCCAAGTCAACCCCCTGCACTCATTTTTTATTATGCCAGATTTATAGCTGACAACATTCATCACCAATTGACCAAACTACCCACTGAAGGGGTGTTTAGGTACTCATCATACTTGTTTCATTTGTTTATGTTCTTCCAAGCAGACAAGTTTCCAATTTCATTGAAAAAAATGGACTTAGAGGACCAACCTCCGTCCATTATCTTTTGGACTTATTTACTTAGGAAAGAAGGCAATGAGTTTAGTTATACAAATTTTTCAGACCTATTCCTCCAGCCAGCAATGAATATATTGAACAAATCAGGGAATCCTAGAGTGAGTGAAGACATGAAGAGGATATTACAATTATCAGAATAAAGCAAGATGGGAGATTGGTTTCTTTATGAAAAACACACACAGATAAGAATTTTTGGCTGAAACTTATTACCTTATAAGTTTCAAAAATACATGCGCATGAGAGATTTTGCATTGGAATACTTAAGGAAAATTCTAAATTCTAACTCCATAAACTTCTTAGCTGCCAGGAAAAAGACCCAATTCAAGCTTAAAAATCAAGTTGGGCCTTTTATCATCAATAATAGAGAAGCAGAAAAATAAATCACCAAGATGTTAGAAGGATTTAAATTACAAGAGAGCTTTCCATGGAAGTGTGATCCTCAAGGGATCTTGAGTAAATTAAGGGTTAAATGCAAACTTCCACCATTTATACATGAACCTAAGCCATAAATTGAGAAGTTTGAAAATCAGGAAGAATGGATAGAAAAAACTCTAATAGATTCAACAGTCAATATAAAACTAGTAGAGAAAATGGATACTACACAAGCTATGGTAGTTGCAAGACAACCAAAGACTTAAATAAAAAGAGGTAGAGATGAAGGAACTTACACAGCTGAGACCACCACAGAGACAAAATTCAAGTTGATTTACAACAAAAGGCTTAAATTAATTTCCATTGGAAAAGAAAAGATAATTGATGTTGAAGATACAAATGAGACTAAGGTAAACAATGATGAAGCCACGGTGATAGTTAATGAGACTCTAGTAGAAATTGAAAAGGAACAAACAACAACTAAAGGAAAAGATACTTAGATGATTGAAAAACCCCAAAATATG
Source organism: Pinus albicaulis (assembly GCA_034641835.2). Lineage (NCBI taxonomy): Eukaryota > Viridiplantae > Streptophyta > Pinopsida > Pinales > Pinaceae > Pinus > Pinus albicaulis. Next base: position 43,929 of record JAXQQM020073005.1, on the reverse strand, counting down.
GATGCTTCCTCCTCATAAACAACTCAGGAAAAAGACTTAGATATCAAAGAAAAGTACAAGAAAATCAAGGAAAAGAATGAAGAAATCAAATTTGAGATTTACTCTCAATTTCTTAAGCAAAAACCAGGGAATCAGAACAGGCTACCGAAAAAATTTGACTATTCCACAAATAAAATGATTATGTCGTTCCTGTAGCCAACTACTTCAACAGCAAAGACAGTGGCAGATTACAAAAAGATGGAGTTTGAGGTAGACACTGAAAACATTCATGAGCTTGACCAAATAGAATTCCACAGACTTAGTTCTAAAATGCTATATTCAACTATGGTGACAAAGGCTATGAGTGCTACTAAGTTGCAGAATATCATTATTAACATGTAGGATCAAATGAAACTAGAAAAAGGCTCTTTGTATGCTAAAGGTATAAGTATTAAGGCCTTAGAAGACTTAGTTTTGTAGGTGGGAATTGATCCGTTAGATGTTAAGGCTGCCGAAGTTTAGATAAAAAAGAAAAATGATGATATTGTAGCTTTGAGGAAATAGCTTAAGCTTCCTCAAAGTGAGCACCCACAGACCAAAGAAATACTTCAGGATCAAATAAAAAAAGAAGAGATGATTAAGTTGATCCTCAAATTAACTGCTGAGATTAGAGAAATAGAGACTCAAATGGATGAACTTGTCAAGGAGAATGAAACTGTAAAGGAAACTGAAACTCCAATTATTCCTACAGTTATACCAGTAATTACCTTAGCTGTGGTTTCTACTTTGGGAGAAAAATTAGCACCTAATGAACCATTGGCAACTGCAGTGTCAGTGCATTCAGCTACTACATCAGCCACAGATTCTTCAACAACACAGTTACAACAAACAAATGGAGCAAGCCAAATAGTGAAATATATGGAATAAATGTCCTTGAAAACCAATGAAATAAATAGCTTAAAGAAGAAAATTCAAAGTCTTGAAGCCACCAACAACTTAGCACTGATAACTACTAAAAACCATGAGTAGAAGGCCATAAGACTTGAAGAACAAATAAAGAATTTATAAAAGGAGTTAAAATTTACTGAAAAAACTTCCTACATCAAGAATCATCTTTGGAATAATATTATTGAAGCCATACATTCTCAATGGCCTTCAATTCAGGTCATCTATGAACAGAGAGACTTACTGTTAGTAGCCCAAACCGAGATTCAAAATACCAAGGATGAGTTAGCTGATAAGCCATCATAGGCTTTAAGACTCATTAATTTCTTGAATAGTAAGAACAGAGCAGAGTTGGAAGAGTTAGAGGTATAGGAAAAAACTCAAACAATATTACAAATCAAGAAGGTTGTGACCAAGAAAAATTTGATAAAAACATAGAAGAGAAGTGTGGAGCAATGAATATGTCCATAACAAAATTTATGGTGAAGTAGACAGACTTGAGAAAGAAGGGCTTTCTAGAAATTCATGTCTTTAATGAGAAACTAATGCCCCAAAAAGATTATGATAAGAAGATAAGGGAGTTTTCAAAACAACAAGTTAATAAACCTCTGCCATTGGGCACTCCTACAGGAAAAGTCATCCTTCAATATTTTGAAGACTTGTTTTTCCTACAACATGAGATTAGGCATATTTTTGTTTTCAAACCTAACTTTGCCAAGTACACAGATGCATATGAGAAATTTAGAAAGCTAAAAAATGTGAAAATTCCAAAAGTAGAGAAATGGAAAACATTCATAGATTTAATGTAACAGTAAAAAGGTAAAATAATGAAGAAAAACGCACTAGAAATGGTCCAATAGAAACAGTGAAATAAAGAAATAGTCAACTGATTTTTTAACACAATAAGACATATTTTTCAGCAGTAAAGAGTGAAATATCAGTTAAAGTGTATCAGTGTTTAAAGAGACAACTTTAAAGAGTATCAGAGGAAAGTGTGTCATCCAAGGCAACTCAAACAAAGATATTTCCTAAACAGCCAGCAAGCAGGACAATTATTCAACAAAAAGCTCCTTGTTAGATAAATTTGTTCTATATATTTTGGATAAGAGGACAGCTTGGTGATTTGTTAAGCAGTTGTCCCTCTTATTTTGTAAGGATATTTTATATTTCCTAAAGATATTCCTACATTTCTCTAGGATATTTGTAAACAAAATTTTGTATAAATGGTTATGTATTAGAAGTGTTAAATGTGGAATAAAATTGCTAAGATTACTATAGATTTTTTGTTGATACATAGGAGGCTATTATGTGTTGATTTCGAAGTAGCAGACTGGACAAAGCTAAAATGGCATCAAAATTCAGGATCCCTGTGATAAACTGATGAGTAAAGTACTTTATTCTTGTCATTGTTTTCTTTCTTGAGTTTCATGCATTCCATTATATATGTTTTTTCAATCTTAATGAGTAATTAGGAATATTACTGTAGGCTAGTCCTTTACTCCTTGTTTTTAACTAGTTACCATTTAATTTTTTTCTGATAATTTCCGGTGTTAGGAATTCTTAATTTCTCCTACTCCCGTTTGACCCCTACTTCCTTCCTCCATTTTTTGGATCAAAGGATCTTTCATGGCCTTTTATCCTGATCATACCATTTCACCAAAAACACTTTTCCCAAATCTGTGAGGGTTATCTATCTTGCCCTGAATACATTTGTACCTTTTTTTCCTTGACTTCTAGTACTGCTATCTAGATTTAGACTCCATAGCCCAATGCACAATTAGATTTCTCTATAGTTTACTTCTAAGTGATTTTTTCTCACCAAAATCTTTAAAACAAAACCAATTGTTCTATCATAACTAGACTAAAACATAAATCAGAAAACAAAGATAAATCTTAAAGAGAGAGCCCTATCTGACCTATAGGAAGGCTAGATCCTATTGTTCCAAGTAGGTTTGTGGCTACCCCTAGTGTTATTTAACTAAAAACTCAAATCCCACAACCTAAGAAATTACTAGGGTGATAACTTACTGGTGACCACACTGGGGACTAACCAATATCCAATTATAAATTTACTCTTAAAGGAAGATCTTTAAATTATCTTTTTACTTTAAGATTATTTTTATAGGTTGTGGTATTCAAAATAGTCATTCTGGCTTCTATGAAAACCTACTATACCAGCTCTAACCTAGATCCTAAGCCTGCAGTTATAGTAGATAACCCAGAACAAATTGGAAAAAAGAAAAAACAATTTGTCAATTTAGAAACTGAAGTACCTTTAAGAAAGGCTAATTATTTACCCAAAGAGTTATTGAGTTTAAATGATATTGATTTTGATATAAAATTTGAATATTCATTGTTTAAAACTAAATCTGAAAATGATTTGAAAAACACTGTTATAGATCCTATTTTCCTTTCATTTTTGAATGCAAAACAGAAAAATATTTCAGTAGGAACTGTTGGGAAAAATACTGAGAGGGGGGGGTGAATCAGTATTTACTGCATATTCAAAACTTTCACTTTTTCTGCTTCTAAAATGCATACGCTACTTTCCTGAACCAGACTTGCGTATATACGCGGATACCCTTTACGAAACTAGCGTATACACATATATCTATATATGTCATTAATTCATCACTCAAATCATTCCTTCATTTATTCATCAGATATTCAATAAGCAGTAAACATGTGCAGTAAGAACAGAATAAATCATGACACAAAACATCACACATGAACACCAGGATTTTTAGGTGGAAACCCAAGTCGGGAGAAAACCACCGCTGCAGTTGCTCAGCCTTCAATATTTTATTATAGAGAAAACATCTTACAACATATGTGCTGGCGCAGACTTGACCAGCACGCAGGCACCCACCTGCGCTCGTTTACCAGCCTCTCCTGGAAGGGAGCTACGACCCCCCGACTCGTTTACCAGCCTCTCCTGGAAGGGAGCTACGACCCCCCGATCTCGTTTACCAGCCTCACCTGGAAGGGAGCTACGACCCCCTGACTGAAGGCTACAACCCTCAGCACCACCTTGGACCACGTTTCATCAATTTTCACACTGGATCCAACCACTTCAATAGAACAACACTTGCAGGCCACTTTTCATCATATTTTCAAACTGGAACCCTTTCCATACTTTTATGCTTAAACATACAGACAAACTGATACAGACAACTCAGCACTGTAGAATACAGATAGCAGTAACACAGCAGAATAGATCAGACATTTCTTACCACAGTCTTCAGCAAACCCTAGTTTGCATACGCTCTTTCACTTCACTGATGTCGCGTATATACGCGCTTCCGTCCACACAAACCAGCGTATACCTCAGTGTATATTTTATTGCGCATACGCGCTTTCTCTTCGCTGAAGCTGCGTATATACGCGCTTCCTCCGCGTCGAAGTAGCGTATAGATCTTCAATTATTCCAGAGCAGCATACTTCTTCAGATCAGATATTCAGTTCAGATTTACCCTTTCACTTCAGACAAATGTTCGCCTAGATGTTCGCCTCATCACAGATCTAGGCCTTCCATAAGCAGATCTAGTAAATACAAGTGCATTTCAGATCTAGATCCCCTTCTTCATCATTTGTGCATCATACACTCATATTTATCTTCAAGTGTAACCCTTTCCAATCAGATCTACTTCAGAGAGAAGTATTCATTCAAGCTCAGACATCTTGCACCCACCCTCATGTTGTGCACAATGAATTTCTTCTCCTTTTATATGATTATCCTTTTTCAATACCATGAGCCCCTTTTTCAATACCATGGACTAAAACAATACCATAAGCCCAAAACTACCTGGACGGGGTCAATTAGGCGGATCATTACCCAATACTATGGGTCAATACCATGGTGGTTACCCTTGGATTTGCACTTTTGGAGCGCTTTAGCCCATACGCGACTTGTAACGTTCCTTTCCGCGTGCATACGCGACTTCCCCTAGGCCAATCCGCGTATACCAAGAGACATGCTCTTTTTCATCATTCTCTCAGTACATTCTGAAATCCTTTCTTCATTGCCTTCTGTAAATACTGTAGATACATCAGATTTCCTTCATCAAGGACATATTCTATCAAACACAACTTCATCAAGTAAGTTGTCATCATCTTCATCAAGTGGGTTTCCTTTCAAGTACAACACTCAACATCATATCATCAACAATCATCAGATCACTTCAGATTTACATCATTTAACAAGTCCATCAAGTCAAGCATAACTTCATCAGGTGGAGTGCCATCAAGGACAATACATGTCAACAGTCGCACGTCTTCATCTTCATTCAGTGGGTTGCCATCAAGGACAACACTCTGCATCATATTTCCAACAGGAACAAAGTCAAATAAATATGAATATCAAAGTACAGTTGAAAAGATTAATATTTCATTGATTAAATATATTAATGAAGCTATTGAATTATCTCATTTGTTATCTTACATAAAACCTCCAGTTTCTCAATTGCACACAAAAATAATACCAACAACAGATTCATCTTTATATGTTGTCACTTCATTTATAGATACTTCTGCAAGTTCATCTACAGACCATTTCATTCCAAAGTTGCCTTCGCAACCTAGGATATTATTTCCTTCATCCACTCAATCCATTGCATTCACTACTTTGCAATCAGATTCTATAAGAACCACATCTTTATTTCCTAGCAGTACCATTTATATACCATCTTGATTTCCAAGCTCTTCAACTACATTTGTTTCATCAGCTACCATATCTAGCACTACCCCTATCATTACTGTTATACCTCCCAGTTCAACAAAGCTTCAAGCGATGGCTACTAGGTATGCTCCCCTTGTTTTACCTCAAAACCTCCATGCTATGCCTCAATATTACGAAAATAATGTACCATTGTTTGATGGAATATCACAATATACTGCTCAACAACATGTAACAAAAATGACAGACTACTGTGAAATTTATGAAATTGATGAGTGAAATGTCTAGATGAGGTTATTTGCCCAAAGTTTGAAAGGAGAAGTTAAAATATGGTTCAAAAACTTAGCTGCTGGTAGTATAGATGATTTAGCTGCATTTCATAGAATATTTTTGAATAAATGGGAAAGAAAAAAGAACCCCCTTCAATTTTTTTCTAAGTTTGATGCTTTAAAAAGATCTCCTAATGAATCTATCCAAGACTATTTCACTAGGTTTAATAGTGTCTATAATTCTATTCCTACAGATCTTAAACCAACGCCTTACTCTCTACTGTTCAAATTTCCTGATGGATTTGATATAGATATGGCATACCAATTAAGAGAAAGAGATTCCAAAACTTTGGAACAGATGAAATTAAATTTTGTTAGTGTAGAAATAAACATTTTAGCTAGGAAAGTGAGACTTAGGAATGAAAGAAGAGTTACAATTAAAGAAGAAAGTTCAAACTCAGATGTTAAATTGGATTTCATTGCTAAAACCTTAGAAAGGGTGGTAGAGAGATTAGATGATTTAGATAGAAAACCTCAATGGGATAATCAACCTCAAATCATAAATCCCAATTTCCAAAAAAATAATAACCCTGGAAAAGCTAAAGAAGCTGCTCCAGACCAAAATATTAGGCCCCCATTTCAGGAGGACTATGTTGAAAGTTATCAAAATAATGACGAAGATGAGGATGACATCAATCATCTAATGTGAATAGATGAAAACAACATCATTTTCCTCACTCAGGAAGATCTGGAACTATTTGAGCTTCAACAAATCGAATTAGACTCTAATGAATCCTTTGACTACAAACAAGGTTATTACTTTTCTATGAATGAAATAAATAGTCAGTATAACCTTAGAAACAAGAAAAATAATGAATCTTCTACAAAAAAAAATTCCCAAAATCAAACTAAAAAGAATGTAGAAGCCCCAAAAACAAAAATTTTGCAAATTCTTCCAAGAGAAAACAAGAAAATTTCCAATCCTTCCAGTCCTAAAAGACCATTAAATAAAAATATTGTTGATATTACTGATGAAGTATCTCAATCTTCCAAATATGCACCAAAATATAATACTTCAAAAGCCTCTAATTCAGTAAAAACAAAAATTCCTGGTGCTAAAAAGAATCCTATTGATTCTAAGTCAGCAAATCCTAAAACTGATAATATAAAAAAAACTGCTGAAAATTCAAAGTCTGATAGAACATCTGTTGCCACACAAACTGTCCCAAAAAGAAGAATTAAAAACAGGAAAAGTCAAGAAACTCAAATAGAGAATATTAGAACAACTTAAGATAAAAGTACATATGTTGAAATTCAATAAAAACCCACTCAGATAACAGTTACAAAATATGAATTAGTTCAAGTTAGTAAATCTTAATCCTCATTCAACACTCAAACTGAAATAGCTAAGTTAAAAATACCAATTCCTTTAACAAAATTGGTAAATAATGACTTATATAAATCAACAATAATTGATACTTTGAATATAAATGATGGTGAATATGCCATTAATTTGAATGATGATCAACCAAAGTTGATCTTTGGACCTGATGTAAATGGTAAGCATTCAGATGGATCATTTCCCCCATTCTATATCAGCCTTACTATTCACAATCATATTTTACACAATGCTATGTTAGATTCAGGAGCTTCCCATAATCTAATGCCAAAATCCATCACGGAAACTCTTAATCTAGAAATAACCAGGCCTTATAAAGATTTTTTCTCATTTGATTCTAGCAAAGTTAAGTGCTTAGGATTGATTAAATACTTGTGTGAATTTGGTTCAGTACCCTGGTAAGAGCATGATTATGGATATTGTAGTAGTTGACATCCCACAAAAGTATGGTATGCTTCTTTCTCGCTCATGGGGAGAAAAGTTGCAAGAATCTCTACAATTAGACATGAGTTATGCTACCATATCAGTATTTGGACAGCCCAAGAAAATTCATAGGGAAAATTTAATTAAATTCATGGTCAGCAATTCAGAAAGATCCATAAATTACCCCATTTATTCAACACCAACTGAACTTGATTCCTTCATTTTATGTAACTATGACAATAATGAAATCCAAACAGAACTGATTGACATAAAGCCAAAACCAAACAATGACAATATTTTTCATGAAGCTCTTTGGAATTTAGAATTTGATGCCTCTGTGAACAAAATAGGAGCAGGAGCTGGAGTATGGATCACAAATATTGAGACCAGTCATTTAGAAGGACATGCCTTTAGACTTAACTTTAAATGTACAAACAACATGGCAGAGTATGAGGCACTTATATTAGGCCTCCAAATCATTAGAAATTTAGGAGGAAAAGGAATTTTAATCATGGGAGAATTTGAATTAGTCATAAAACAAATAAATGCATAGTATTATGTTCATAATCCTAGATTATCTAGATATAGAGATACATCAACTGATTTATGTGATGATTTTTTGGAATGTAAATTTACTAATATACCTAGAAAACAGAACATTCAAGCACATTTCTTAACAACTTTTGCTAGTACATGTAATTTACCTTTTCAACCAACACATAGGTATACTGCGGAAGTTAAATATAGACCCATTGTCCCAAATAATGTCAAATACTGGTAGATTTTCTATGAAGATGAACAAATTTACCATTTTTTGAATAATAACGAAGAATTTCAAAACTGTAAGATAGATTCAGACTATAATATAGATTCAGATTTAAATTGTGAAATAGATAACATAGATGTACATAAACTTAACAAACCAATTGTATTTACTCAATCTGATATAGATAACTTAGAGAATATAGATGTTGAGCAAATCATTGAAGAATAAATTGACATGTTAGATTTGAAAGATAACTTTTTGCCTAAAGGTTTAACCCCTTTAGAAGACCTTTTTGATTCCAATGATGTGCCTAAAAAGCCAAAAATGGAACTAGTTAGTTTTGACATTGAGGAATGTAACAATGGGACATAATTAAAACCATAAATGATTAAATTGTCTAAATCTTTACCTCAACAAGAAAAGGAACAATACATTGATATTTTAAAGGAATATCAAGATGTTTTTGCCTGGAGCTATGAAGATCTTAAAGCATATGACACAAACATAATCTAGCACAAAATTCCCATAAAAGATAATCAAAAGTCATTCAAACAAAAATTGAGGAGAATCAATCCTGTTCTATTACCTTTGATATAAAAGGAAGTAAAATGCATGTATGATGCTCAAATTATTGCACCAATCAGATATTCTGATTAGGTTTCAAACCTAGTACCAACAAGAAAGAAAACAGGTGAAATTAGTTTATGTGTCGACTTTATAAATCTTAACAAAGTGTCTTTAAACGATAATTAACCTTTACCAAATATGGATCATATATTACAAAGGGTAGTGGGTTTCTCTAGAATTTCTTTGTTAGATGGTTTTTCAGGATACAACCAGATCCTAGTCCAAAAGGAAGATAAGGATAAAACAGGTTTGACCACTCGGGGCACTTTCATGTATGTGAAAATGCCCCTTGGCCTAATGAATGCAGGAGCAAACTTTCAGAGAGCTATGGACATAGCCTTTGCTAAGGAGATTCATGACTTCTTGGTAATTTATCTAGATGACATTACTGTATTTTCTAAAACAAATAATGAACACTTGGATCATTTGAGACAAGTCTTTATTAAATGTAGGAAATTTGGCATCTCTTTAAATCCCAAGAAAACTCTCTTTGGACTAGAGGAAAGTAAGTTACTAGGACATATAATTTCAAAAGAAGGAATTAGAATTGATCCTACTAGGATAGAATCAATTTTGAACATTCATTCATCAATTTTGTCCATTACAATATTTCTTAGGTAAAATTTACTTTTGAGAAGATTTATTTCAAACTTAGTTGAAGTCATTAGAGAATTGAACAATATGTTGAAAAAAGACACGACTTTAAAATGGAAAGCTGAAGCCAAACAATCATTTGACTCCATTAAATAGGCTTTAACTAAAACACCAGTCTTAATCAGTCCATATTTGAAGAAAGACTTTATAATTTTTTATTTTGCATCAGAACATACCATTGCTGCAGTTTTACTGCAGAAGAATGATCAAGGTTTCGAACAGCCTATAGATTTTTTTAGTAAGACTCTTAGCGATGCACCTATGAAATATAACATAATGGAGAAAAAAGCCTTAGCCTTGGTTAAAGCTATACAATATTTCAGAGTTTACATTCTCTATTCCCACATAATTGCTTATGTCCCTAATTCAGTAGTTAAATACATTCTTACTGAGGATGGCCCTGATGGAAGAAGAGGTAAGTGGATTGCCACTATCCTAGAATATGACATAGAAATTAAACCAACAAAACTCATTAGAGGACAAGGATTAGCCAGATTGATGGCTGAATCCAACTGTAATGCATTAGAGATAAATTTTAATGCTCATATTGATGATCAGGAAGAGATGGTGAGTCTAATGATCAGTGAAGCCTTTCTAGATTCACCATGGTACTCAGATATTATATTTGTACCTACAAACTTACAAGCTCCTCCTAGATTAAAAAGGACTAAAGCTAGATTTCTTAAACTTAAAGAAATGAGATTTTGTATTTTAGATAATGTGCTTCTTTGGAAAGAACATAGTGGGATATTACTGAATTGTTTACTAAAATCAGAAGCTGACAAAATTCTCGAAGAATTTCATGTAGGTGAATTTGGAGGGCATTTATACTAGAAAAGTACTATAGATAAGATCCTTAGAGCTAGTTTTTACTGGCCTACCTTATTTTCTGATGTTAAGAAATTTGTTATTTCATGTCACAAATGTCAAATTTTTGAATGAAAAAAGAAATTGTTACCTTTACCCTTAAAACCAATTTCAATTTAGGAGTCATTTCAACAACGGGGTTTAGACTTCGTCGGAGAAATTCACCCTTCATACTCTAGCCAACACAAATGGATATTGACTGCCACAGATTACTTTACTAAATGTATTGAAGCCATTCCTACTAGACAAGCCACTGACACAATCATTATCTCTTTCATAGAAAACAACCTTTTATCTAGATTTAGATGCACTCAGAAAAAAATTACTAATAATGCAGCAGCATTAAAATATAAGAAAATAATTTCCTTTTGTCACAAGTATCATATTACCCTAGGCCACTCTACTGCTTATTACTCTCAAGGTAATGCCCTAGATGAATCTTCAAATAAAAGCCTTGTGAATATCATTAAAAAATTACTTGAAGATAAAAAAAATACCAGGAATAAAAAGTTAGTCTATGCCTTATGGGAAGATAGAATTACCACCAAAAAGTGAATTGTCACTTCCCCTTATCAAATTGTTCATTAGATGGATGCATTTTTTCCATCATCTTTAGGTGTTCCAGTAACGAAGATAATTCAAGAATCACAAGTAGAAATCAATGATATTCAAAGAAGGATAAATCAGAATATACATCTACAACAAACAAGGGAAGAAATTTATGAGAAATCCCAAGTCATTCATGATAAAATTAAGAAACGTTTTTATAAAAGAAGTAAATAAGATGACTTTTACATTGGATATCAAGTGTTAAAGTGGGATTCTAGGAGAGAAGACAAAGGTAAGCATGGGAAGTTTTATTTTCTATGGAAAGGGCCTTATGTAATTTATGGATATAGGGGTAACAATTCTTTGTTCATCAGAGATTTTGATGGAACAGATATTCAATAAGGACCAGTCAATGGTAGAATGCTCAAACACTATGATTCTTCTGAGTTAACCAATATTTAGCCCCGTTTACTTTTTACATCATTGTAAATATCCACTGAATTTTAGATTGGATTAGATATTTTTCTTTCCAAAGTTGAAACCTGGAGAGAAGGCCCTAAGATTTGAAGAGTAAAATGTCATAAATATGAGTTTTTGCAGAAAACAAAAGACAATTACCAGATCATCAAGGTCAAAGTTGAAGGCTACTAGTCTTAGAGTTCTTGACATTTCACTAGGAAATGCCATTAGAGTGTCAAAAACTCTGGTAAACTTTATAATTATATATTATTATTGATAAAATATGAAAGATGATTACAATGGGGAACCACCGAGACTTTAAATATAGCCTCATGGTGTCCCTTGGTGAAGAGGAATGATATTTGATCATGCCCTTTCACTTAATAAAACCTAAGATAACTATATCTAACTAATAATTAATAAAATATACATAACATTGCCCCTCTCTTAAAGATGATTTTTCCTCAAAGAATACAAAGCATACGTAATGATGGAAAACATTAACGAACACCTAGGTTTCTTGAGTGGTAGGCTCTTGCTTCCCACATTTTAAAAAGACTGTGGAGCATCTTCTCGAGTTCAATCTTTTGGTGATGTGGATAGCGACAAGATTTGATATTGACAGGGTCAGGTCCTTTCTTGACTTATATTAGATGTTCATGTTCCTTATTAGGAGGTATTTTTATTGGCAGGTCTTGGAATAATTTTTCGTGTTTCCTAACTATTCCTTGTTATTCTGGCGATTTTTCATGATTCCTTTTTAGATTTAGAGGTAAGTTACCAACAATTATCATTCGATGCAACTTCTCCTCATCATCAAATGCTTCATTCTTAAAAACCATAGCTACATCATCACTGAAGGCCTCAACAACTTTTGGAACTGTATCAGTGGCTTTGGATGTGTTTGTCTCTACACATTTTTCTTTCAATTCCAGGGATGAAACATTTTGCTGTTTATAAGCATCTTCATTTTCATGGTTTCTTTCATTTTCAATGAATATGTCTGTTGCTGCATCTGTGATAGCAGTCACATTGAATACCAACATTGTTTCTTTTTCTACCATTGGATTTTAATTTATATAAATGTTCTCAATAACTTCTGTTGTTGCATTACTGGCTGTATTAGTGGATTGAGTTGTATTTTCTTCCCTTGGTTTCTCAAATCTATAATTTTCATGGTTGATCTCAGAGTCTCTACTTCTAGGTGGTTCAACACTGTAGCCTTCATGTGAGCTAATTTCCAACTCAACCTTATTTAATTTCTCCTCTTCAAACATGTTATATTCATGATGATGATTTGAATAAGTTGAGTTGTTCTGTTGACATTTTTGCAATATATCTAACTTGTCCATAATGGCATTAAATGTCTGCATTACCTTGTTAAAATTCTCCTTGGCCTCCATACGTTTTAGCCATATTTCCTTTTCTATGTGATCGTCCATCGTCATTGATGAAGACATACTCCTCATAATCCTTGTAATTAGGGCTTATCCCCTTTTCCTTAAGAGCTTTGACCTCAAAGCTGTATTTTTTTGACAATTTTCTTCACTTAAGATTTATCTTCTTTGGCATATGTCATTCACCACTAGTACCTTCTCTTGTAATGTTCTCTTTGAAAATTGGATTTTTTATTAATTAATTAATTAATTTTATTTTTTAAATAATAATAATAATAATTACTTTTATTATTATTATATTATTTGAATTATATATATATATATATATAACTACGGGGAAATTTTTTTTGTTAATTTTGAAAAGTCACGTTGTTTTGAAAAGGATAAATGGGTTTTAATACCATGGGCAATTACCATGGGCTCCAAAACCACGAGCTTGTAAACCACGAGCAATTACTCTTCCTTATTTCTTTTTACTTTGTCTTCACATGTACGTATATGTACTTCTTTATATATATCTTTTTACTTTTTCTTTTTTTCTTTTGGAACTATTTTCTTTTAAATATTTTTTTTTCCTTTTAATTTATTTCCCCCTTTATGTTAACTTTCCTTCTCTATTTTATTTTATTAATATATATATATATATATATATATATATATATATATCTTCCTTCTTCTTCTTTTTGAAAAACAAATGTTGCTACACACCAGCACTTTGTTTTTAAAAAAATCTGCAATTTTGGAATTTTCTTGTAATTCCTTAATTCTGGGTGATCACATAGATCCCAAAGAGCGATGGATCCGATACCAATGAAGTGTAAAAACTCTGGTAAAATTTATATGTAAATATGATTACTGATAAAAGATGAAAGATGATTACAATGGGGAATCAACGAGGCTTTAAATATAGCCTCATTGTGTCCCTTGGTGAAGAGGAATGATATTTGATCATGCCCTTTCACTTAATAAAACCTAAGACAACTATATCTAACTAATAATTAATAAAATATACATAACAACCATGCCCATGTGGAGACACTGTTAGGGTCCTATAAGTATAGGATTTATAATTTGGAATTGACTTATGATAGTCTTGCAAAATATACACATACCTTGATTTTTGCAAGTTATTTTCCCATATTTTGTAAAAAAATAAAAAAATAAAAAATAAAAAAGAGGGTAAAAGTCCTAAAAGAAAGATCAAAGGACTTAAAAAAATATAGACCCCAAAAGAAAAAGATGAAAATAAAACATGAAAGTGTGCAAGTCCAAATGCCACTACTTTTTACTTTTTGCAAATGATTATGCCAGAGTGTCAATAAATGCCATAATCCATGACGAGTTAAACTATTCAAACTTGACTTTTCATATTTTCAATTTCCATGTTTTAGATAGTGAATAAAGATTAGTCAGACAATGTAATCCTGACTAATCAGTAGATAGGGAGATAATAATGAGGAGCTTATCAGTTTAATATGAGCCCTCGGATGAAATCTAGTAGAACTAGATAGTTTTTATGCTTTCAAAAGAATAAAATGTCTCAAGGTAGCAAGCTTAAATGCACCTGCTAAAAGGAAGAAAAAATGTTAAAGTAATGTGGGGTAGGTAGAAATAAGTTGGAAAAATCATGTAAATATTCTCCACCGAGAAGAAATCACTAATTTCCCTTCCCCTATAAGTCTTCAGTATTCTACAATTCCACTCAAAGAGGCTCAGAGAATTTCTCTGACTTCTATTGGGACTATACCCAAGGCTTAATGACTGGATAGTGGAAAATGTTGAATTATTATGAAAATTTTCCCTTCACCAATATTCATTCATTATTCATACATTTAATTCATTTTCATAAGTAAAAACTCCTTTTTTACTTAATGATACAAAAAATCCCATTTGATTGACTCCCTTCATTCATAAAGCATACAAACACTCAAAAAAAACTCTATCATAAGTAGAAGTGGTGAAGTTATGGAGTACTAAGCTTTGCTTTAAAAAATTTCACTTTACATAGTCATATAAGTGTGTTTTTGTGTATTCCTTTCCCCTTGTCATAGTAATTTCTAATTTATGCTATTAAATCCATAAATTACCTTATCCTACCTATAAAATCCCCTTTATGTAAATATTCCCCTAAAAAACCACTATTATATAGTTTTTAAACCAAAGTTAATACGCACATGGTGAATTAAAATCCCAAGCTATATCCCGTTTGGTATAAAACTAGCATTAATCAAATACCCCACCCCCTATGGCTATAGACCCCTCCAAAAGTCTAAAACTATATAATAAATAAAAAATGCAGAATTGGATTTTTATACATATCTTATGTATGTCTAAAGCTTATGTCAAACTCCACATTTTAGATAACATTAACATTAATACAGCCCCGCCTCACGCGCATCCCTCACCTTCGAATAAACCTTCTATATATATATCAGTTCCTTTATATATATATATATATATATATATATATATATATATATATATATATATATATATATATATATATATACCACCTTTAACCCCTTTGAAACATAGATTATCCCTTGTATGCGAGTCCCACTTATACGTAACCCATTTTGCTTATATATCAAACCTTTGGATATAAAACCTTGATTATAATGCATATAATACAAAGGTTTTATTTCATTATCAAATGCCAAACGCATATCATTCACCCCGGTCTCACATGCCTTTTTGACGACACCTTCCCTTTTAATCTTGGCCCTTTGTTTCAACTTGTTAGATCCAATGGTGTAAAATCGATATCGCGCCCGTAAACAAAACGTTCACCCAAAGCCAAAATCAACGCGAAATGAGTTGTTTTCAATATATCACCTCCCTTAACGTGGCACAATTTCATTCGATCGCGCTCATTTCACCAAATAGAAATTAACACCGTGAGCCAATGCAAAAACCATCGATGGTTTTCGCATTTGAAATTCCAAACTGCCTCCCGCCTTTGATAAGACTGGTAATCAATGCATTAATGGTGATTAATTCCAAAGTTTAAAAACCTTTGAAACATCATTTTAATTTTTTATTCATGCATTCTGACTGTTAAAGAAAGCCTCTCTACTGTATTTAAGCCCCTGCTCATAAATTTCCAATTCAAAACCCAAATCGAATACATATTTCCCTGTTTGAAGACTAGAAAAGACATTTTCCCCTCCAACAAGTTGAACCAGAGCTCAAAATCGACCGCAAAACATCTTGGAACCCTTCCAACAGTCAAAATTCCTACCATATAAGGTGTTTTTCGACATACATACCTGCAAATTCAAAGTTGAACCATTGATAAGTAAGCCAAGTTGTCAAATTAAGAGAAATCATAGAAGAAAAATTGCCCAAAAATGCCCAAAATAGGCCAAACCCTCGCAAATTTTCCCCAGAAATTGGTGTGTTCGAAAAAGCCTTTTATGAAACCAATTTCCTCAGTTATTTTGACTTAAAATCAATTTCAAAAAATAGGTAGGAAGTTGAAGCCCAAATATATCTTAAAACCCCGATTTTACAGTCCAAATAATTTAGAAAACCCTCGTTTTCTGTCTTAAACCAGTTTGCATATCTCAGAAGCTTAATTGATCAAAGAAATCGCTTGAAGACTATATTTCTCCTATAAATTGCTAAATTTATCCTCTGTCTAAAAAAAACATTTCTTGCAAACAGTTTAAGATTGCATTTCAAAAATGACTAAGAAATAGATGATAGCCAAAGCTAGGGGTCCTAAGCCTATTAAACTTGGTGGATCCAAGCCTCCCAAATCTAAAGCATCAAAATCCATCAATTCTACTCCTGCACTTACTGCTAAAACCACTGTGTCTGTAAATCCACTTCAGCCACCAGCACCTACTGAGGAAACCATTCCATTAACTGATATGGATTACAAGATTGTTGACCCTGTGATAGAATTTAACCCTTTGGAAATCCACAATTGGTGCTATGATAAATACATTGATAAAGATGAAATGCCTATCTAGGAGACACATTTTCCCCAATATGTAGTTCCTTTGACTCATCCTGGCCAGGACCTTGTCAGACTGTGTCAAAAGCATTACATACAAAAAAAAAGAAGTATTGTTATTGCAGATAGGGAGGTCCTTTTTAAAATCACAGCAGAATCCATAAATAAAATGTTGCAATTACCATCTGATCCCAATTTAGTCCCCCTTTCTATTGAATATTTAAACCAGTTGTATTTAAGCCTGGATTTCTCAAAGAATTTTATGATATTTTATGACTTTATGCATGCTCATGTTGACATCCCTAAATTGAACCCTCCTTATTCAACTACCAAATTTCTTGAAAGGGTCAAGGCATATTATCTCCATGTTATCTTTTGTATTGGGATATTTCACGGATGGATTCACTGATGAAACCATTCTTGGCTTCATATCCACTTGATCTCTAGGTCAACCCCCTGCACTCATTTTTTTTTATGCTAGTTTTATAGCTGACAACATTCATCACCAATTGACCAAACTACCCACTGAAGGGGTGTTGGACGGATAAGTTGTTCTTGCGGATAAGACAGACCTCCCAAGTGTCCTACAGACAACTAGAAACAAATGGACAAATAAAACTATCTTTCTCTAGGTATATTGCGATTCATAATTAAATGCGATAAAGGCTTAACGATCTTACCTTTGATGCAACGCGTGTTTGTAGTAGTAGTCCTTCAGTTGCATGAAAGAGTTTCCTTTGAAGATCTGCAATCACAAACAAGCAAACATTAAATAGCACCTGCATAGAATATATTCATAAATCATATCTATTATGGTGATAAAGGAATCCATAAAATAAGCCAATCAATTGACAGCTTATTGAGAAAAACAGACTTATTTGTATTAACTTAAATAAAGAAGAGCCTTACAACCGTGTCTGCCTTGATGTCATACATGCCTTCTTGGGGTTCACAATAGGCGTTTCTTTTACTCTAACTAGCCTTGCACTCTTCCAACCGAGATACATACAGGTATGTAATCTTTCCCACATGAAATCTCAGCTAAAAGGGTCTAATTTTCAATAGTACTTCACCTCCAATGATACTAAAGCTTCAACTCCTCCATTGTAACCACTTGAGGCTGCCCTATGTCTCTTTTTATAGTGAAAGAGAGGAAGTTACAACTTCATACAAGAAGGGATAGAATCCTCCTTCAAAGTGATTAGTTCCTTACATCAAGGGGTTAGCTCTTTAATGGATGGGATGCATGAACCTGAAAAGAGCGATCTTTCCACTGCAAGAATGTTTCTAGAACCTTCCAAAAATGACTCAAACTAAGCTTCTAGATTTTACTTGCACCTTTTTTATCTCTTGCAGGGGTCCGCACCTTTAACAAATAAATAGTGTGTTTGGCTCTGCAGGATTTATAGCCAAAAGGTGCGGCACCGCAGGCAATACTAAGAGAAAGTGCGGCACAAGAGTTTTTAAGACTTTTATGAGCTTTTCTCTTAATTTCAAGGCTTGAATTTAGGAACTTTGATATTTTAGACCTCTAAGGGAGTACTAAAATGTCATGGTGACAAATTTTAGTGTAACAAATTTCCCCCTAAAGTGCGAAGTCTAAGGACATTCAAAGAGTGATGTGCTTTATCATTTCAAGGATCAGCCTGTGGACACCCTAGTCGGAACCCTGTAAAAACATTCAATGAAAAACATATATATATAATCGCTGAGGTAGGCATTCCCATACTTAGATCAAAACTAACTAAACCTGTTCTGATGCAGAAATGATTTTAATATTACATCAATGGTGTAGACACATCATGGGCGCAGCCATATATAATAAATCATCTATTGCATAATGAATAATAAAACTCCTCGCAGCCTAGATGATGGAAACTAGATCCGGGGTCTTGATTTCTGCTTCCCAAACTAGTAAGATTCTATCCATGCGATTAAATGTGTTGAAGCCAAACATGGTAGAAACCACTCAATTACCAGTCAGTGATGTGAATTGTTAACAAGCGTGAGAGAAACCACCAATAATTACAATGGCTCTAAAGTACTCAGTACAATCCATGAAATGTGAATAAGTGATCTGAAGTCAAACATTTCATGGAATTTTTCAATCGAAGGTCAATGATACAACCTGTCATCGAAGGTGAAAAACTTGCCCTTAAGGCATGCATATTCCAAGGTATTGATGGATTCTAGATCAACTTCCTAGATGATGAGCTATCGTCGATAGAAAGTGATCCGTCGTAAGTAGGCTCATGACACGAAACTATAGATCAAGTTTTGAAGAAAATTTTGCAAGGACTGACTCAGGGGTAGTCAACGCGAATGGGGACAAATGTTTGTAGATGAATGGTTTATTTGACTGACCTCCTGAACACATAAAGACACTGTAGATGGTTTGGTGACTGTTGCCCTAAGCTAATACACAAAAACCGGCTGAAGACCTTCAATATGGTTTAATTAACTAATAGGCAAAGAATTTCCCAACCAAGGTAGAAGTGTGACAAAAAGTGTTTCTGTTCAGGAGTGGTGTAATGCTTTTATAAACCAAAGTGTAACAAATGACTCTGTTTTCCTCTCTTTTCGCCCACCATTTCTGGCAAGTACCTCTTTATTTTTGACAAGTTTGAGGAGGATAACATTTTCTTGTTTATAAGCTCATCCTTCGGATGAGTCCAACTTAGTTTAAAATAAAACCCTAAGAAGGAGTGTTCCTTTCCTGTTTGAAATTGACAAGTCCTTTACTGTTAAATTTTAACGAGTCCAATATAGGAGAAACTCAATGTTTTTCATTTTTAGGGAGTTAGAAGAAAAAACATAAGAAAACTCGATGGGTGTTCTTTTTTGTAAATTTAGTCTCTCAGGCCCGAAAAAGGATAAAATAGTGTGAGAGCGAACTCTATTAACCATTATTAGTCAATGTATACCTTTCTCGTAGATAGTCCATTTCAATCCAGAAAAGGGGTAAACTTATACTGAAGGTACGGCCGTTCATTTACTTTAACAAGTTCAAATAGTCAAGCACTCGACAATATTTTCATTTTTAGAGAGTCTAAAAAGGGCTTAAAAGAGGACTCCATGGTTTTTCTTTTTTGTAGATTTTAAAGAGCCTGAAAAAGTGATAAAAGTTTACTCTTCATAAAAAATGATCATTTTTCCTGAAAAATTCGGTATTCTACACAAAAACTCGAAAAAATTAAACATACCTGTTTCAATAATAAAAATATTTTGAAAAAACTGACTTTCTAAAGTGAAAAATAAACAAATTTAAAATTCATTTATTAGAAAAAACTTATAAAGAGGAGTTTTTCAAGTTCATTTTTACCATTTGAGTTTGGAGTGAAGATTTAGAGCTTTTGGCAAAAAATTCCTCAGAGAAGATTCTGGGAAAAATGACCGTCGGAAATGATAACTGTCTGTTCTAGGTAATCCACAACCTCTTTCTCTTGATTTTAATCCCTTCAATTTTTTAAATTAGGGTCAAAATTTCATTTTTGGGAGAAAAATATGTTCAAAAATTCGCCCTTGAGGGTCCACAAGCAATACCCTAGGTACCTGCGGACCCTGACATTTTCTCACAAAGGAAAATGTCGGGGCCTGACACTTTTAACATAGAGCCCGTGCATAGCTATGCATTGTCGCTGAGCGTAAAGTGCGAGGGTGCCGTAACGAATTCAAAATCATATTTTCCTCCTAAATTACCCAATTTTTTTTCTTCAAAATGATTCTAATGCTTCATTTTACTGATTGTAAGATATCTACAATGCTCATTTGGCGAGAATGAGAACATGAGGAGGTAGATGAAGCAGCAATGATCCATCAACCTACTTTCTAAGTTTTAAGAGCATACGGACTTTTCAAATTTTGGGCTATCAGTGGCATGAGAGCTCAAGTACATCTTCTTACTTGGCTGGTAAGAAAATGGGATGTTCAGGACTAGTGTTTCATGTTCGGAGGCCACTGGCTCGAGATTGAGCTAGAGGACATATATTTTTTGACTGATTTTTCTAGGAGAGGCGCACCACTATCTCTATTTGGGGCTAGGCTAGGTGGCCAGTCTGTTTCCAGCATACAATTAGAGTTTTGTAATGATGAATCCAATCCTAGAGACAAACGGATTGACATTAAAACTATCATATGTCCTGAGTTAAAAGTGATTGCTTTTACTGTTGTCAAGTTGTCTGGAAGTGCAGATTTTCATGCAGCTACTGGATCTCAGATGCATATTGCAGTAGATTGTTTTCAAGGCACCATATTCAACTGGTGCGAGGCAGTGTTGGCAAATGTAAAAGGCCAACTCACTAGAGAAAAGAATGGGAAGTTAAACAACTTTGGATATGGATCCATCGTTGTCACCTTTTCTCTAAAGAGGATTCCTATGTTAGCCTCGCAGCACATTCCTATTGATGTTGGTCAACCTCGAGAGCCTTGGAAGGTTCGTTGGGTTGCTTTGATGGCCCGCCACAGCAAGGGTGGGGAGATTGTTCGATTTCCCTCTACTTATTTTCGTTGGCTAGAACGAAAAATTTTTGTCATAGAGGATTTTCCTTATGCAGGCATGGATTTTCGCGGTGAATGGGATATGCCCCTTCCTCCAGGAGCTCAGTGGGATGAGTCAGGTAAAAAATCTCTTTTGACATGTTTTAATTTCTAATTTTTTGTTTTTTTAAATAGTCCAAAACTGATAACAAAAATTTCAAATGCAGATGTGGGTCTGAGTCGACCAGTCATTCTCTGCCCCTTTGACCAGAGGCAAAGGGATGCAGCAACATCACCACCACCCCCACATGATTAGACTGTAGAGATCCTCACTGATTTAGAACACCATTTGGAGCGACTCACTATGGATATTCCTGAGACTACCATAGATGACATCCCACTCCGTCTACAGAGATACGTCATTGGTGTTCCTGGACCATTCAGGAGATTTTTTACTAGGGTGGCACGAGTAGTAGTGTATTATTGTGATCATCACCACAGATAGTGGATGTTTGACTTGTAGACTCATTTTTGTATCACTTTTTTCCGATCATAAGGTGTTTTGAACCTATGATTGAAGATGATGTACTTATTTTTTGAACACTACATCTATACTATGATATACTATTATTTCCAGTTACCTGTTCAATCATGTTATCGAATGTTCATTTCTTACTTTTTTATTGCAAATTCTTGTTTATAACACTAGAAGCTATTGCAGCTGCTAATGTATTTAAATTTCTTGGAATGTGTTGATACTCAATATAATAGAACTCTCATTCCAAGAGACGAACCCTTAAAAATAATCTTAATAATATTGGGTTTCTAATGGCATATACTTGGTTTAACTGTAATACAACGAGCTTAGAATCTAACCTAACAATCAAACTCTAAATTCCAAATGAAATCGATTCCAACAATAATTAAATAACTGCATTATATTCAACAATCTTATTGGTTGTTTAACCGAGGCTTACCCCATGCATCGATACTAACTTGTCAGTGGGTGAGTAAATAACCCAAGCTGCAGAAGAGATGTTCCGTGTACTACGACAAGTGCCATTCGCAAAACCAATATATTTTTGTAAGGACATTGACATCTGCGATATCAAAATTATCTAGATAAGCAGGAATAATAGTAAGAGCACACTTAAGCTAGGTACACATTTCTAATCTATAACACACCAGCTAAAAAGTAACTAATATACAGAGAATATCTCCACACAAAAATCAAGCGTAATATCTCTTTAGATAAATTCCATTTCTAGGTTTACCTAAAGAGACCCCATCAAATTTAAATCAATTCATAGGCCCCTTTTACATGCTGTCACTTGAAAATATAAGGACGATGCCACATGGGTTCAAATTTCGCAGCCCCTAGTTTATCACTGGCTTCGTCATAAATCAAAACTAGGTCTCCTTCCGAAAAATTATGAGGGGTAACACTTCTATCATACTGAGCTTTCATTCTTTTCGCATAAGCCTCGGTAGCTAATGCAGCGGTGTGCCGATTCTCATCTAATTGAGCCAAGTATAAAAAAAGTTTCTCCTCTTCAGAAGTGTCTGGTAGTAATTCTATGGCTAGTTCGAGTGATGGTATCTCACATTCAATGGGTAATACCGCTTCTAAACCATAAACTAGTTGAAAAGGGGTAAAACATGTCGATGTTTTTGTTGAGGTTCGATATGCCCAAAGTGCTGAAAAGAGCATGGTATGCCAATTCGACTTATGAATTCCAATGATTCGTTTGATCATGGTGACTAAAAATTTATTAATTGCTTCAACTAAACCATTAGCCTGCGGATAATATGGTGTAGAACTGTCATGGGGCAGGCCAAGTTGGTCTATTAACTCGGTCATCATGATATTCCAAAAATGGCTCCCATGATCAATAATTATTTCTTGGGGTACACCGAAACGAGAAATCACATGATTGAATACAAAAGTAGCTATATTTTT
The DNA here is from genome assembly GCA_034641835.2 of Pinus albicaulis. NCBI lineage: Eukaryota > Viridiplantae > Streptophyta > Pinopsida > Pinales > Pinaceae > Pinus > Pinus albicaulis. Next base: position 20,523 of record JAXQQM020073005.1, on the reverse strand, counting down.
GCCATCTGCCGCAAATGTAGGCATCGCCTCGGCCCATTTGGTAAAATAATCTACTGCTAGAATAATATACCCATGCCCCCCGACCGAGTGAGGGTTACATGTAATGAAGTCAACGCCCCATTTTGAAAAAGTACTGATAGGAATTATATGGTGAAGAGGAGCAGGTGGTGCATGTATTTTCCGATCAAATATTTTACAATTATGAAATTTTTGGACCACGTAAATACAATATTTAAATAAGGACGGCCATAAATAACCTATGCCCAATATCTTTTGGCTTGTGACATACCTAGACATATGACCGCCACATGCTCCAGAGTGACAGTCATTTAAAACCTTTTTGTCTTCGTCATGAGTCAAACAACGGTGAAAAACTGAGTCTGCACCATGATGGTATAGTGTGTCGCCAACAATATGATATTGTTGAGACTGGAAACAAATTTTTCATCGGTGCGACCGTGAAAACTCAGGCTGAAAAGATTGGGTCTGAACATAAAAAATAATATCTCTATACCAATAATCAATGATAATAATAATACACAAGGATTCATCCGCGATTGGTTGTTCTACTACAGTTTCTGTATCAGTACATGGGAAATCACACATAAGTTCAGCAAATATCAATGATTTCTTGGATTTTGATTTTTCAAATTCCAATTCAAACTCCTGCAGGATAACAATACATTTAGAGTATTTTCCCCCTAGCAAATTTTTAGTCAAGATGTACATCATAGGGTTACAATCAGAGATCACTATCGTTTTGCGTAAAAGTATGTAGTGAGGAAAAAATTGGACATCTTGAACAGCTGCCAAGGCCAATTTCTCCACATGTGAATATTTGATCTCAGTCGGATGCAAATTTTGACTAAGATAGTAAATCGCATGTTCACCATGGAATTCATCTTCCTAAACTAAAACCATCCCTATTGTGGAATCGGAAGCGGCGATGTACAATAATTAATCTTGGTTTTAATTGGGAGGATGCAGTAACAGTGCATGGGTCAATGCGTTTTTTAGAGCATCAAAAAATCTATTAGCTACCTCGTCCCAAAGGAAAGGAATATCCTGTTTCAACAACCTAGTGAAACCTTTTGTTAACTCGGCGTAGTTAGGAATGGATCGACATAAAAAGTTTTCTTTCCCTTGCAAACTTTGGAGTTGGCGAAGAGTAGAAGGAGGAGGTAAATTGATGATTGCCTCGACCTTCAATGGATCAACACGAATGCCTGCCTTTGAGAAAATAAATCCTAATAATCATCCGGATTGTACACAAAAAACACATTTGTGAGGATTCAAACGAATCTTGTAATGCCTACATCATATAAACATGGCTCATAAATGAGTAATATGATCTGCTCTGCGTGAAGAATGAGCATGAAAATCATCAAGGTAGGGCTGCACAATGTGCTTAATGTCGTGAAATTCATAAGACATGGCCCTTTGAAAAGTGGCGCCAACGTTCTTAAGGCCAAAAGGTAATTTGCGATAAGAAAAAGTTCCCCATGGACAAATGAAATTTGTTTTAGGTTGATCTGTAGGGAGTATGTTGATTTGATTGTAGCCGGAAAATCCATCCATGAACGAGAACATTTCACTTCTAGCACAATCGTCAATGATTTGATCGATGTAAGGCGTTGGATAATTGTCTTTTGGAAAAGCTCAATTTATATCCATATAATTGATACATACTCGTATTTTTCCTTGTTTTTTATTAACCAGAACAATATTAGATACCCAGTCTGTTAACAGGATTGGATAAATAAAACCTGTACGAAGTAATTTTTCAACTTCGGCTTTAATAGCGTCAGCTTTTCTCGGATGTATCTGACGTAATCTCTGTCTAACGGGTTTAGCATCCGGGTATGTCTTAATTTCATGAACAACAATCGATGGATCGATTCCTGGCATTTCTTCATATGACCAGGCAAAAATGTCATAGAATTCCTGAAATAGGGCTTTATATGCTTGAATTTCTTCAGGAGTACAAGAAGCACCTATGTGAATTTTTTCAACAATTCCTGGTTTTACTGAAATGTCAAGAGAAACCGTTGTAGAAATATTTTCTAAATTCAATTCAGAATCAATATGTGAGAGAGGATTCTAGGGTTCTTTGACGTAATCAGTGGTAAAAATGGAGGAAAAATCATTCTCAAAATGATCGAGATTAGGTAAAAATGAAGACCTGTGATGAAGATCTTCCCATGGTAACTCATCTACTGACAAGAACTCACGAACATGTTCATTAGTATTGAATAGTTGTTGAGCAGGATCCATAATTGGTGTCAAAGCTAAGCTCAATATTAAAAATGACTCCTGATTGATCACATTCACTGGATTAGACTCGGTTGAAGGAGTATCAGAAAATGACTGTACATGTTGATATGCTAACTCAAAAGGAATCAAAGGCATTGGGCCATCGAAAGAATCCAATTTTGATTCGGAAGGTACTATCAAAGGATAATCAAAGGAAATATTGATATTGATGTAATCATATTGATATTAGCAATAGGAGTTTGTACGTTGGGAGCAGGCAAGGAAAAAGTTCCTAGTAAAGCCAAATCTTTAATCAAACCTACCCCGACATCTTTATAAGGGACAGTCAATTTCTTGATATGTTGGATGCTATCAGTAGAGGTTGGTTCAGATGAATAATATGAGAGCTGATCTATCTTAATAATATTTCGTTTATGAGGAAACATGATGAGACAAAAGATCGATGATACAACAACAATCATTACATAAGACAAACTGCGACCCAGGAGAAGGTTGTAATCCAAAGGGGCATCAACCACCTCCACATCTAGATTAACCATTTTTCCTTCAACCTCTGTTCATAGATCCTATAACATACCATACGGCTAAAAGCATCTTCTGTCAAAAGCTTTGAGAATCGTTGGTGATTGGTTAATCGTTGGAGAACCAAGTGATTTCCAACATTTTAATGACATAATACACGTAGAATCCCCTTCATCAACAATAGTATGAAAGATACGCTTTTTTTTTACTATCACAGGAATTTGAAAATCCATTTGATGGGGTAGGCAGGGTGTAAAATTCTCTAAATCGAAGATCATGAGGTTCGAATCCTAGAGATCTACGACTCCTAAGGCTGAAAAAATTAATTTTCTTTGGACTGGGCATTATTACAATACTTCCAGAGCCGACATTGTTGAAGGGTAAATTGCCAAATCTTCAACAATATTGTAATTATGAGCAGCTTTCGCATGTGGATTGAAAGTTGATTTACTAATTACACCTTTTGCAGGCGGTTTAATCACTAAGTCAGGATTTTGTTTCTCCATCTGTAATGGATCAGAAACTGAGGGAGATGTAGTCGATGCAGAATTGGATGTTTCTGCTTCTTTACCAGTATTTTTACTACCATAATCTTGCGATCACGTTGCAACCATCAAGATATCCTCAACTGTATTGGAGGAAGATCCAACCATGTTATTATCTTGAGTGGGAAAGGGATCCTTCAAGACAGCAGGTATAGGCGAACCCTTAATGAATTTTGATACCTCAGCTCTATGAAGGCACTCTTTTGTAAAATGATCTTGGTCACAGATGAGACAAGGATATAGAGGCTTACATTTTTCGTCAGTTAGTTCAATTGTATCATTTTTATCTTTTGAATATTTTTTCTTTTTATTCTTACCTTTCTTCTTACCACCAGTTTTAGATTTGGTCGTAGATGTCTCTGCAGCATGAATATCGGCGGAAGTTTCTAGGGAAGAATCTCCTTTGGGTGAATCGGGTAAAGTGATAATAGGAGAAGTAGTCTTATAATACTTCTTCTTACTTTTACCAGTACTAACAGAACCAGTTACACCATCAGCGGCATGAGAGCCAGAAGGAGTTGCAGTTAATTCACCAGGTCTTGGTAAATCAGGGATTTTGTCATACAGAGTACCTGACTGAGTATACACAAGGTCAAGGTACTTAGCCTGAGAAATTACTTGCTCTTCTATAACAATGCCTCCTTTGGACACATATTTAGTAATTTTGGGCAATAATGATTTAATAAACCATTTAGCCAAAATTTGATCAGGAATAAAGACTTTCACTAAACGCCTTCTACGTCTCCATTCATGAATGTGATCAAATATGTACGTAGATGTAGACTGTTTTAATGAAGTCAACAATTCTGTGTCGTTGTTGTATCTGACAGGCAACTGAAAATGTGTTAAGAAAGCAATAGCTAGCACATTAAAATTATTAAAAGAGCCACGTGGTAACTCAATGTACCATTTAGTAGCTAGACCAATGAAAGTTTTCTGAAAACTACTTAATCGAATCGAATCATCGACTAGTGAATTGGATGCACACCAGAGGTGATAAGTCATAACGTGATTAGATGGGTCCTCTCTTGACTTATCTTCAAATTTCAGAATATCACTGGGCAACTTGTTAGGCATCAGTGACCAATATGGAAGATAAAAAATGGGATCATTCGTAAGGTTTGATAGATATTGTAAATCTAAAGTTGCTATGAATGGTAACCGATGTCTAGGGTCTTGATAACCTTGAGTGATCAAACCAGTGCCAGGAGGAGGATATCCAGTATACCCTGGAATTGGATGTGCATTTGGAATTGTTAGAATCCTATACCAATAGGTGTCATTTTTCATGATTTTCTTGATTGAACTATAGAATATGTTCAAACCTTTTTCTTCAGCAAAGGTGTTCCATATTCTTGAAAAACCAAAAAATCAAAAAATTTAAAAAATGTAAAGAGGGTATACCCTAAAAGAAAAATCAAAGGGTAAGAAAAATAAATTGGTCAAGAAAATGAAAGAAATGAACCCCAAGCAAAAAGTAGACCAAGGAAAGTGTGCAAATCCAAATGCCACTACTATTTCATTTTTGTAATAAAGCAATTGTGTGCAGCTTGTCAAACTTTTGCCACAATTTATGAAGAGTCAAACTGTTTAAAATTGACTCATTCATGTTTCAATTTCATGTTGTAGAATAGAGAATAAATATCTGACCAAACAGTTTAATCTTGGCAGATAAGTAGATAGGTAGAGTTAATAAAAGGTGCTCAACAGTTTAATCTGAGCCCTTGGATGTGATAAGGGTAGAATTAGATAGATTTGCCTTGTAAAAGAAAATAAGATTGATAAGGGTTTTCCAGTCTAAGTGCACCCTAATAAAGAAGAGAAAATGGTAGAGTAAGGTAGATAGGGTAGGTAGATGATGTTGCAAAGTTTCATGTGATGAATGATGGTGCTAAATGTGTTTAATCCTTTACTTTCATCACCAAGTGCAAAGACAGAACATTACATTGGCAGAATTATAGAGTAAAGCAAATTCAAAATCATTAACTCCCCCCTCTCACTTTCTCCCTAACAATTTTCACTAATTTCCCCAAAGTGCTAAGGAATTTGAAGATTAAAGGGGCTCAAGGCATTTCCTTGACTTTTGGAGGGACCGGACCCTCGGCCTAATGATCAAAAAGACCTAAGTACTTGAAGTTATTTATCATTATAATCATTCACTTTTAATCTTTTCCTAAGTAAAATTCTATTTTACTTAGGAAAATCATTCAAATTTTCATAAAAGTCCCTCAAAATTACTTGCTATTCTAAAGTGTTGAAGTTGATATAATGCAATTTGCTTCAAAAATCTTCACTCTCTTAGTTGTGTAAAGTATTTTGAGTTTTCCTTGTTCCCTTGTCATATTAACAATTGATTTTATTTAATAAATCCTTAGTCAAAATACCTTCTCCTACATATATAATATTCTTTTATAATATCCCAAAAAACCCACTTATTATGATTTTTAACCAAAGTATTTATTCCCTATTTTTTTTTAAAAAAAAAACCAATACATACTCCCTTTGGTTAAGACTTATGACTATCAACTATCCCCGCCCCCTATAGTAAATAAATCATATTGATTTATTTCTATATAATAAAAAATATACACAGGAAAAAAGTTTAAAACATATCTTTTTTATGTTTTAAACGAAAAAACAAATAAAATCTGAAATCCATCCGTAACCCCGACCCTTCATAAACCATTGAGATTAATTAATCACTTGGATTAATTAATAATCACATCCCTCCACCAATCAATAGCGTCCCGAAATGATTAAAACGATAAAACAATGCGTCGGGCTCGCCCATTAAATTCCCCACTAATTTCCTGTCCGGATCACCGTTGGATCGTTCCATTCAATATCTACGGCACTCAAACATTCCGCTACCCATCCTCCATCTGAAACTTACTGCGCGAAATCAAAGCGGTTTTGAAACAATACCCAGGCCACGTGTTGATTGTTCAATGGAGTCGTTGCCTCCCCGTCCAAAACCACCTGCCCCCAAAAGTGGTGCGGAATTTACCTCTTACCGCCCATTCCCCGTGAAGTGTCCACTGTACCATGATGACGTCATCCAATAAAATAATAAAAAATTCCGCCACCCATTGACTTTGTGAATGAAACAAAATAAGCCCGTGTTTTTCATTTTTCTCATTCATAGTAAACGACCAGACTCCCAAGCAGTAAAACCCTTTATAACCCTGCTGCGCCACCTGAAGCCTCTGTTAACCAATTTGATCATTCTTTACCTCCCAAAAATCATTCTAGATTCACTCCATAGACCTCTCAAAATCAAATGAAACCTTTTCGACCTCCCCTGCAAACCAATGCTTTCTTAGCAATTTGTTTTGTTTTACAGGTGATCAGAAGACCACATCCTTGGATAAACAGTCTTAATACTAGTCATAAGACTTGTTTACTCCAAGATTTTTATCAAATCTATTCAAACATAGGTTAGAAAGAATAACAGTTAAAGAGTATCAGTGGTTAAAGTGTATCAAGTAAAAGTCAGAGTGAAAGTTAAAATGAAGTTATAGAGCGGTCAAAGGTAAACAGTAAAAGTAAATACAGAGGCAGTAAAATGGTAAAAAGAGATGAGAATACTTTCAGCAATAGTGAGGTTTTTCTAAATTGAAAGTAAAACAATCAAAAGAGCAAGAAAGTAAAAAGATGAAAAAACATAACAAGAAGGAACATTTTTGCAGAAATTGCATATTTTAGTCATAATTTTGCAGAAACTATTGTGATCAATCCAAGATTAATTTTAAACAACTGAAGGAGGTTTATGTTATTAAGAGGGCCATCTACAAAAACCTCTCTCACTTTTCTTACAGCCATTATGGTTTTGGAAATATTAAACAATGTTGGAAAGCACTTTTTGCAGAAAATTCCTGTTAAGTCATCATTTTACAGAGCATATTTTGGCCAATAAGAAATACATCTTACAAAACTAAAGGAGGTTTGTGTTCCTAAGAGAACCATATACAAAAACCTATCTCATTTTTTGGACATTGATTTCAGACTGAGAGATACATGCACATCTTTAGAGGTTATTTTTCAGACTCTGTAAAACTCTGTTTTACACATCTTTTTGTAGAGCCTATTGTACACAGCCGGAGAGGAATTTTAGGAAAGTGAAAGAGGTTTATCTCACCAACAAATGTATATACAATAACCTCTTTCACTACTTACATATCTATTACGGATTGAGAAATATAAAGGTATCATTGGACCCAAAATTTGCAGAATTGTTGGAGCAGAATTGCACAAAGAAAGGAAGCAGTTAGTGACTTGGATGCCTCATCATCAACTAAGAGTTGGATCAAATTCGAATTCTCCTATTTGTCATTACCTATACATACAAAATAGGGCCAAATATATGTATTAGTTTGAGTTTCCTTTACTTATGTTCTATTTATGTAAAATAGTTGGAGAGATTTGTGAACCAATTTTGATATTTTTTTTAAGATATTTTAGTTTAGAATTTGTATAAATACTTCAGTCTTGGAAGTGTTTTGGGGTGGATTCTAATACTTGGCTGTGACATTGATGTTTTTGAAATAAAAAGTGTTTTGGAGAAATTTATTTGTGGCTTACTGGATGACAATTTGAAGCTCGGGACTTTTTGCAGGATTCATGTGTCGGACTGCAGTTCAATAAGTCTTTCTATCCTATGTTTTAAGTTTTATATCTGTTTATAATATCATTATGTCCATTTCTGAATAATTTACATAAAGGATTGAATCAAAATTTACTTAATTGTACTCTGATTTCAGATGTGATTATTCTTAATGTTTTCCTCTAAATTGGTTATAAGCACGAATTCTTAAAAGCTCTTGCTTTGCTAATTTAAACATTTTTGATTACTATAATAAAGAATTCTTCATTGCTCTTTGTTTGTGGTCATTTCATTTCTTTCTTTTGAACATGGTGAAAGATTCTTAGTTGCCTTTCATCCCTTCAAAATCATCCCATCCACTTTAAATTTTAAGGATTGTTCTCTGTCTGGCTATCTTGCCCTGCAAAGCCATCTTGTGTGTAGAATAGAAATCCAGTAAAGCCATCCTTTGACTCCATAGCCCAATGGAATGAAAATCTTCAACCTTACCCCTAGTTTGCGGATTCCACCATTTTCAAACAAACTCTTGGATTTATAACTAGCCTAAAACCTTCTAAGAACAAAGATAAATTATAAAGAGAGAGCCCTCTCTGGATGCAGATTGGCTAGATTCTGCATCTGAAGCTTGGTTTGTGGTTACCTCGGGTATACTTTCCTCTTCCACAACTTCAAGGAAAACCTGAGTGCTAACATAGTGGTGACCATACTGGGGATCTGAATCATTTTATTGATACTATTGTTTGATTTATAAGCTATAGACAGAGTCTGAAGATCAGCCAGGTAGCATTTGAAATGCTTTTGCTCTGCAACTGCATAGTAAACAAATGCTGCTTCAGTCTATCTCTGGTTTAGCTTATAAACTGAACTTTGGATTCAAAACATTCAATCAGAATCTCTAGTTCAATAAAATCTTTGAGAAAATTTTAATTAAAAATCTTAAATTTCTTAAAGAAATCATAGAAGTTGTTTTGAAAATTCATAAAAAAATAAAATAATCATAAAATATTCAAAATTTGGTTTCCTAAAGAACTAACTTTTTCTTCAGAATTGTTTTACAGGTTTAGATCTGATCTATGATGGTGGACAGGGATCAGACACACAAAGGTTAAAATCATCCACCTGGCGACTCCAAATCAATTTCAGAATCAAGACTCCATTGGAGGAATGAACCTCAAAGGACAATATGGAAAGATCAGGCTTTCAACTTGGATATTAATCCAAGACATTATGTTCTTTCTCATTAAGAAAATTTTTCAATATATATTGTATTTTATAGAAGATCTTAGATTAGTTTTTAGTTATTTTCCTTTGAAGATTGTAAGTAATAATTCTCCTAATCTCTTTGAGCAGTTTTCTTATGAATCTAATGATGATCATTTTCCAATTAAGAAGCCTCAAATAATCAAGACTGATCTTACAATCCCTGTACATATCCCTGTACCATATAAAGTTCCAGATAGATATAAGCCCCTTATTTTACCTCCTATACTCCATGATTTTCCTAAAAATACTACAAGTACCTTCCTAGATTTGATGGAAAGAATGGTATCACTACCCAAAAACATATTCAAGGTTCTGAAAATTATTTGGATTTATTTGAGATTGATGAAGATGATGTTAAAATCAGACTTTTTGCTCTTTCTTTGCAAAATAGAATAAAGAGTTGGTTCAAAAATATGCCTAATGCTAGCATCTCAAATTTCCAACAGTTTATCAAAATTTTCCTTGATAGATGGATAATAAAAGTTAATCATTTTGTGATCATGGAAGAATATAATCAATTAAAAAGACATTCAAATGAAACGATACAACAATTTTTTGACAGATTTAATCAAGTTTATTATTCAATGCCAGAAAATATTAGACCTCCTCATGATTCAGCTCTCTTGCATTATCCAAGTGCTTTTGATTCAGAAATAGAATTTCGGTTAAGAGAAAGAGATCCAAAAACACTTGTACAGATGCAGAATATTGCAGTTGATGTGGAAGTTAATCTCCAAATCAAACAGGAAATGTTGAAAGCAGAAGAAGAGGAAAAGAAAAACATTGCAGAAGTAAAACTCAACCTTTTGGTAAGAAAACTAGATGAAATAACACAAGAGATCACTATGAAAGAAGAATTTTTTATTCAAAATCACCATGAAGAAATAGAAGAGGTTGATAGCCATGAACAAATTCCTCTTAATTCAAATTATCATAAATCAGAAAATGAATTTACAAATCAATATGAGGAAGAGGAATTTGCTGATCTAATGTGTATGTTTGATGACATTCCTTCTTTTGATTATTTGCCTAAGTATGATCATTATGATGATAGTTATGTTCTCCAAACTCAAGCTAACTTTACAGAGCAATCAGACGCTAGTTTGTGGGATGAAGAAAATCAGTTTCAACAGATTGAAGACAGTGATCAGCCAATACAAATCAGCCATGAGAGTGAGGAAGAAAAAGCAGAAAATGTGGAAATAAGTGAAGGTTCTTTACCTCTTTGTTTTGCTTCATTTCAGTTCATTAGAGAAAACTATCATGCCATCAATAATCAACAATCTTTAGGAATTGTGATTGACAACAAAGAAGATAATGAAACTATTGATCAAGATTTTTCAGTTTCACAATTGCAGTTATCCGTTCCCATTGAAATAAATGATCAAATGACACAAGAAAGTTCCATACCACTATTTTTTGAACCATTTCAGCTTTTAAAGGAAATGTGGTATAACATATTTAAATAAAAGAATGGGAAACTTGTTGAATTTTATGAAGTCCCATGGAATTTTATATGTCATAGGTTCCAGCAATTTTCCCAAGATTTTCAGGATCCAATAGCAGATATGTTGAATATTGAAGGCATTCAAAGCATTCCTCTATTAACTAACTATGATTTTCAGAATCAAGATGATAAAGGATTCAACACTCAAACATTACAATCAGTAGGAATATCATCACAAATCTTATCTGAAAGTTTACAGGGAGATAAAGACGAAAATAACATTTTAGATTCATGGCATGAAGGCCATCCAGAACAGATGTACAATTTTTTAGATCAGTTAAACATCAGTGTATATATTTTGGAAGATCCTTTTGTACAGTTTCTCGAGTCAACAAAGGAAATCAAGTGTTTCCTTATCCTCTCATTTGTTGACAAATTTCTAATAGGTTGCAAAAGTACAGTTTTGATAATCAACAAGAAAATGCAACAAAATCTGTCAAAGTACATAATGCTTGAATGGTTACATTGGCTATTTCATTTTACCTAACTAGCAATTGAACAGTAGATTGAGTAGGTAGATGAGTGCTAATAAGCTCAGGATTTTGAGCAATTTTTTTTAGTTTTCAATTTTCAGCTATTTTTTCATTAAGTTGGTTTGAAAATTTGTGTGTGTTGTTTTAAGTTTCAGATCAGATTTCAGGTTGCAGAAAAAGGACTATATTCAATTCAAGATTTTCAACCACAGCAAATTCATGTTTGGGATTGGAACAAGGCAGAAAATTCCTAACTGGGCAACAAAGTTTTAAGTTTTGAGTGGATAGTAACTTACTGGAGTTGAAGCCCGAAGTGAAGGCCCTAAGCTTCAGAAGTTTTACTATCATATATACAATAAAGCTACCAGAAGAAGGAGATTACATGGTTTAGTTTGAAGACATTTTGAGGCAACTGACCTGCTGTTCTTGGCTTTTCACAAGGAAAAGTCATCCCCAAGTGGAGCCAGTGTTAGACTCCTATACTAATAGGTGTCATTTTTCATGATTGTCTTGATTGAACTATGGAATATGTTCAAACTTTTTTCTTGAGCAAAGGTGTTCCATATTCTTGAAAAACCAAAAAATCAAAAAATTTAAAAAAATGTAAAGAGGGTATACCCTAAAAGAAAAATCAAAGGGTAAAAATAATAAAAATGGCCAAAAAGTAAAAGAAATGAACCCCATCAAAAACAAAGGCCAAGGAAAGTGTGCAAGTCTAAATGCCACTACTTTTTACTCTGATGTAATAAACAAATTGTGTGCAGCTTGTCAAACTTTTGCTACAATTTATGAAGAGTCAAACTGTTTAAACTTGACTCATTCATTTTCAATTTCATGTTGTAGAATAGAGAATAAATATCTGACCAAACAGTTTAATCTTGGCAGATAAGTAGATAGGTAGAGTTAATAAAAGGTGCTCAACAGTTTAATCTGAGCCCTTGGATGTAATAAGTGTAGACTTAGGTAGGCTTTCCATGTAAAAGAAAAAGAAGATTGATAAGGGTTTGCCAGCCTAAGTGCACCCTAATAAAGAAGAGAAAATGGTAGAGTAAGGTAGATAGGGTAGGTAGATGATGTTGCAAAGTTTCATGTGATGAATGATGGTGCTAAATGTGTTTAATCCTTTACTTTCATCACCAAGTGCAAAGACAGAGCAATACATTGGCAGAATTACAGAGTAAAGCAAAGTCAAAATCATTAACTCCCCCCTCTCACTTTCTCCCTAACAATTTTCACTAATTTCCCCAAAGTGCTAAGGAATTTGAAGATTAAAGGGGCTCAAGGCATTTCCTTGACTTTTGGAGGGACCGGACCCTTGGCCCAATAATTGAATAAAACCTTAGTACTTGAAGTTATTCATCATTATACTTATTCACTCTTAATCTTTTCCTACGTAAAATCCCATTTTACTTAGGAAAATCATGCCATATTTCATAAAAGTCCCTCAAAATTACTTGCTATTCTAAAGTGTTGAAGTCGATATAATGCAATTTGCTTCAGAAATCTTTACTCTCTTAGTTGTGTAAAGTATTTAGAGTTTTCCTTGTTCCCTTGTCATATTAACAAATTGATTTTATTTAATAAAACCTTAGTCAAAATACCTTCTCCTACATATATAATTCCCTTTTATAATATCCCAAAAAACCCACTTATTATGATTTTTAACCAAAATATTTATTCCGTATTTTGTTTAAACAAAAATCCCAATACATACTCCCTTTGGTTAAGAATTATCATTATCAACTATCCCCGCCCCCTATAGTAAATAAATCATATTGATTTATTTCCATATAATAAAAAATATATACAGGAAAAAAGTTTAAAACACAGGTTTTTTATGTTTTAAATGAAAAAACAAATAAAATCTGAAATCCATCTGTAACCCCGACCCTTCATAAACCATTGAGATTAATTAATCACTTGGATTAATTAATAATCACATCCCTCCGCCAATCAATAGTGTCCCGAAATGATTAAAACGATAAAACAATGCGTCGGGCCCGCCCATTAAATTCCCTGCTAATTTCCTGTCCGGATCACCGTTGGATCGTTCCATTCAAGATCTACGGCACTCAAACATTCCGCTACTCATCCTCCATCTGAAACTTAATGCGCGAAATCAAAGCAGTTTTGAAACAGTACCTGGGCCACGTGTTGATTGTTCAATGGAATCGCTGCCTCCCCGTCCAAAACCACCTGCCCCCAAAAGCGATGTGGAATTTACCGCTTACCGCCCATTCCCTGTGACGTGTCCACTGTACCATGCTGACGTTATCTAATAAAATAATAAAAAATTCCGCCACCCATTGACTTTGTGAATGAAACAAAATGAGCCCGCGTTTTTCATTTTTCTCATTCATAGTGAACGACCAGACTCCCATGCAGTAAAACTATTTGTAACCCTGCTGCGCCACCTGAAGCCTCTATTAACCAATTCGATCATGGTTTACCTCCCAAAAATCATTCTAGATTCACTCCAAAGACCTCTCAAAATCAAATGAAACATTTTCGACCTCCCCTGCAAACCAATGCTTTCTTAACAATTTGTTTTGTTTTACAGGTGATCAGAAGACCACATCCTTGGATAAACAGTCTTAATACTAGTCATAATACTTGTTTACTCCAAGATTTTTATCAAATCTATTCAAACAGAGGTTAGAAAGCATAACAGTTAAAGAGTATCAGTGGTTAAAGTGTATCAGGTAAAAGTCAGTGAAAGTTAAAATGAAGTTACAGAGCAGTCAAAGGTAAACAGTAAAAGTAAATACAGAAGGCAGTAAAATGGTAAAAAGAGATGAGAATAATTTCACCAATAGTGAGGTTTGTCTAAAGTGAAATTAAAACAGTCAAAAGAGCAAGAAAGTAAAAAGATGAAAAAACATAACAAGAAGGAACATTTTTGCAGAAATAGCATATTTTAGTCATAATTTTGCAGAAACTATTGTGATCAATCCAAGATGAATTTTAAAAAACTGAAGGAGGTTTATGTTCCTAAGAGGACCATATACAAAACCCTCTCTCACTTTTCTTACAGCCATTATGGTTTTGGAAATATTAAACAATATTGGAAAGAACTTTTTGTAGAAAATTCCTGTTAAGTCATCATTTTACAGAGAATATTGTGGCCAATAAGAAATACATCTTACAAAACTGAAGGAGGTTTTTGTTCCTAAGAGACCCATATACAAAAACCTATCTCATGTTTTGGACATTAATTTCAGACTGAGAGATACATGCACATAGTTAGAGGTTATTTTTCAGACTCTGTAAAACTCTGTTTTACACATCTTTTTGTAGAGCCTATTGTACACAGCCGGAGAGGAATTTTAGGAAAGTGAAAGAGGTTTATCTCACCAAAATATTTATCTACAATAACCTATTTCATGTATTACATATCTATTACGGATTGAGAAATATAAAGGTATCATTGGACCCAAAATTTCCAGAATTGTTGGAGCAGAATTGCACAAAGAAAGGAAGCAGTTAGTGACTTGGATGCCTCATCATCAACTAAGAGTTGGATCAAATTCGAATTCTCCTATTTGTCATCACCTATACATACAAAATAGGGCCAAATAGATGTATTAGTTTGAGTGTCCTTTACTTAAGTTATATTTATGTAAAATAGTTGGAGAGATTTTTGAACCAATTTTTATATTTTTTTAAAGATATTTTAGTTTAGAATTTGTACAAATACTTCACTCTTGGAAGTGTTTTGGGGTGGATTCTAATACTTGGCTGTGACATTGATGTTTTTGGAATAAAAAGTGTTTTGGAAAAATTTATTTGTGGCTTACTGGATGACAATTTGAAGCTCATGACTTTTTGCAGGATTCATGTGTCGGACTGCAATTCAATAAGTCTTTCTATCCTATGTTTTAAGTTTTATATCTATTTATAATATCATTATGTCCATTTCTGAATAATTTACATAAAGGATTGAATCAGAATTTACTTAATTGTACTCTGATTTTAGATGTGATTATTCTTAATGTTTTCCTCTAAATTGGTTATAAGCACGAATTCTTAAATGCTCTTGCTTTGCTAATTTGAACATTCTTGATTACTATAATAAAGAATTATTCATTGCTCTTTGTTTGTAGTCATTTCATTTCTTTCTTTTGAACATGGTGAAAGATTCTTAGCTGCCTTTCATCCCTTCAAAATCATCCCATCCACTTTAAATTTTAAGGATTGTTCTCTGTCTGGCTATCTTCCCCTGCAAAGCCATCTTGTGTGTAGAATAGAAATCCAATAAAGCCATAATTTGACTCCATAGCCCAATGGACTGAAAATCTTCAACCTTGCCCCTAGTTTGCGGATTCCACCATTTTCAAACAAACTCTTGGATTTATAACTAGCCTAAAACCTTCTAAGAACAAAGATAAATTATAAAGAGAGAGCCCTCTCTGGATGCAGATTGGCTAGATTCTGCATCTGAAGCTTGGTTTGTGGTTACCTCGGGTATACTTTCCTCTTCCACAACTTCAAGGAAAACCTGAGTGATAACAGGAATCATGAAACCTCATAGGTAACCAGGATTAATCGGACCATACTATGGTTGTTGAGGTATTTGATAAATATACCCATGGTACGGCTGATACTGATATGCTTTATTTTGTGTAGCTTGAAAAAATTTATATTGTCCCTGGTACAATTGATAAGTAAATTGTGGTTGACTAGAGACAATTTTACTAGTACCAGTTTGTCCTGTAGGCATCTGGATCATAGTCTGAATTGTAGGTCTTGACTGTGGTACAGATACTTGAGGAATTTCCACTGATGTAGGCATAGAATAAACCATAGCTACAGATACTCTAGAAATAGGTGTTGTAGGTTGAACAGAAGTTGCAGTAGTCTGAGGCAGAGTCTGAGGTGTACTAGGCTCGGGCTGCTAAACAAAACCAGGTGCAGGGATTTGAACAATAGGCTGGACAGGTTGATGGGTTGGACCAGAAACTATGGGTTGTCTAGGTTGATTAGGTAACTGCACATTAGGTTGCATAGTCTGTTTAATTTGAGATGGATTCCACACCATGTTCATTCTAGGGTATTGATCCATAGAAGGTTGTGCATATGAAGTACCATAACCTGGTTAAATGTAGGGTTGATAATTAACTGGTAAATTTCCAACTCCTTGTAAAAATGATTGACCGAAAGGAGGTTGGAAACCTTGAGTTGGGTACTAACCTTGAGGTTGATAACCTTGAGGCATGTACTGAATCTGCGGTTAATAAGGACCCTGAGGAATATACTGAGTCTGGGGTTGACCTTGGGGTATGTACTATCCTTGAGGTTGATAACCTTGAGGTATGTACTGTCCTTGAGGTTGTTCTCTAGGTAAATAATATTTTCCTATGGTTTTTCCTAGTAAAAAATTACCTTGAGGTTGCCCCCCAGGCAGTAACTGATTACCTTGAGGTTTCCTCCCAAGCGGTAACTGACTACCTTGAGGTTTCCCCCTAGGCTGTAACTAACTACCTTGAGGTTGGCCCCCAGGTGGTAACTCACTACCTTGAGGTTGCCCCCTAGGCGGTAACTAATTACCTTGAGGTTTCCCCCCAGACGGTGACTGACTAACTTGAGGTTGAGGATTTGGAATATTACCAGACATCATAAAAATTTTATCTGTGTTCAATGTTTCACTTTTAGTTCCATTTTTACCAGTTGATAACACTTGTTTAGTTGGTTGAGGAGTTGCTCCTGAGAAAGTACCAAACAGTGACTGGTACCCCGAAGGAACAGAAGGACCACCTTACAAAAATGTTTCCAGTGATTGGGAAAACATAGATGACTCACCTAACATAATTGATGAAGGATAATAACCTCTTGGTGTAGGATGAAAAGGAATTTGGGGTGGTGAAAAATGAAGATCCAGGTTTTCTAAAAAATCTTTCAATGGTAAATACCAAGCATCACTTCTAAAAGGACTATAGAATATTGATTCACGCTCCCTAAGATTGAAAGTCTGTTGGGTTTCGGGAAGAGTTACGTTTTCGTCTGGACCGACAAGTTCTTTGATAGATATGAGGTCAGAAGGAATATTTTCAGTAATGATATGTCTTACCCTAGGTGAACCATGATCACTAGAAGTCATAATAACAAATCCTGAAGATGGTTTCAAAATAGCAGGTTCAGTGTCAGGTTCAGAAATTTCAGGTTCTTCAGCTAATTCACTAGAAGGAGAAATACTACCAATAACTACGGAAACTGAAATCGGCTCTTGAATATGCTTTGTTGTTTGTAATTGATAATCAGGATGAATAAATCTAGATGATTATCGTGCTTCTGTTGATCTAATTCTATTGTCACTAGGCGATACTAGAGCTCGCAGCCCTTCAAGTTGGCTTGGTGTATACTCAGGGGGCTTCCCCTGAAGTCTATGCGATTGTCTTGGTAATTCAACCACGATTAAAAACTATTAATCACATGCAATCAAATAAAATTTCAATGGAAACTCCTAAAGTCACTAAGGAAACAAACAAATGAATCACACGCTTAAAAATATAGGAGATAAGACCACACACAAATAGTAACTTCCCACACTAAAAACACTAGTTGGTGATGAAATCCAACATCGTAGTATTTAATGTAGAAAGGGCGATTGGAACAGTTACCCCAACAACTTGCTTAATCAAACATACTGGTACAATTTTCTCCACTTAAACCATCTCGAGTGAAGATAACCCTTTGGAGAGTCCAAGTGAGTCTAGTCGATGTCTGCTCCAGGTATAGTGGGATCTTTCCTCCACCGTCACCTTAGGAAAATACCGTAAGATTATGGTCATTATGGTTACCAACAAGAACTAATATACCTGGGGGAACAGTCTATGGTCCGACATACGCATAAGGGTAGAGTAACAAAGCTCAATACCCTTGAAGGCTCCTTGACATAATCCAAGGTATACTGACAAGTGACCCCAGGCTCCTAGACAATGGTCTATCCGAGGTTTACCGTTGTTAATATGCGCATTGATTATCCCACTGGTTCAGATATGACCTCGTGCTTGACTCCTTTAAGAGGAGCTTCCCATAGAATACAAGCGACTATTGGATTTTTTCCTACCGTAAGATCAACTACTTGTTTGTTTTAATTGTCTTAGAGAGTTAATTACTCCCTACTCCAAGACACTAGCCTAAGCTATATTGGTGAAAAGAGCCCTAGAAATATAAAATTACTAGATTGATTTTAATTTAAGCGTTGATTTTAAAAAGTTGTTTCTTAGGACAATAGGTGTGAAAGTGAAACTAATGATATGTAGTGACCCGACTCAAAACACACTAAAAATGCATCTATTATGAGAAGCAATCCATTTTATTTCAATGAATTCTAGCTAAAGGAAGAGTTGAGAAATGCAATCTTTTAAAAACAAATCTTTCCTTCAAACAAGAATAAATGAAAATAAATCTAATTTTCAATGAGAACTCAAAATGATCTATGCTCAATAAGAAATCCCTTTTATTAAAGATCGAAACTACAAACGAAGTTTTTCTTCAAAAGAACACTACAATTTCTAGAAATAACATTCAAAGATAAAAACACTAATCTAAAAATTATAAAGAGTAAATCTGAATTAAAACTTCAAATATTTTGAGGATGTCTTGTTTAGCTTGTTATCTAACTAAGAAATTCTTTGCTTGGATAAGAAAGAACTCAAAACATCCAATTTTGGTTTTTTAAGTGAAATTCCAAACTTATCAACAAAAGTTTTGTAAAGATTCGCAATTGAGAAAAATGGGATTTAAATCTCACAAAATAATTTCTGCCATAATGTCAGACTCAGCAAGAAAGAAATGAAATACCAGTGATCTAAAGGTATACCAAGGTTTCTAATCTCCGAGCAGGATAAAGACAAATAAAAAATCATTATAACATGTAGATCTTTCAGAAAATCATTCAAAACTAAAAATGCATAAATAAACTCTTAACCAAGGCTTCCTGATAGAAAATAGAGGTCTGGGTATTCAATGAGAATCTAACAAACTAATCCAGAAAAGAGGATTTTAATATTTTTCAAAAATTTTCACATGGTCCGTAGGATTCAGTGCAAACTTGTGCGGTCCTGCATTGTGGGTATAGGAAACATGCGGAACTATCTGCACTCTCTATGAAAGAAAAGAGTGGACACAAGAAAACTAAAGAAAAAATAAAAAACTCACTATCACTTCTCAAGGATTCTATAGGGGTAAACTACCCAAGCTAGTGTCAATCAATCAAAATCAGAAAACATAAATTTACTAGTCAAAAGTAAAAGAAATCAAAGTTCAAAATCAATTCCCCGACAGAGTCGCCATTTTGTTTGATTGATAAGTCGTTATTGTAGACAAGATAGACCTCCCAAGTGTCCTATGGACAGCTAGCAACAAACAAACAAATGAAACTATCTTTCTGTAGATATATTGCGATTCATAATTAAATTCTATAAAAGGTTAATGATCGTACTTTTGATTCAACGCGTGTTTGTAGTAGTAGTCCTTCAGTCGCCCGAAAGAGTTTCCTTCAAAGATATGCAATCACAAAAAAGAAAACATTAAGTAGCACCTGCATAGCATATATTCATAAATCATATCTATTATGGTGATAAAGGAATCCATAAAATAAATCAATCAATTGATAGCTTATTGAGAAAAACAAACTTGTTTTTATTAACTTAAATAAAGAAGAGCCTTACAACCATGTCCACCTTGATGTCATGCATGCCTTCTTAGGGTCTGGAATAGGCATTTCCTTTACTCTGACCAGCCTTGCACTCTTCCAACCGAGATACATACAGGTATGTAATCTTTCCCACATGAAATCTCAGCTAAAAGGGTCTAAGTTTCAACAGCACTTCACCTCCAATAATACTAAAGCTTCAACTCCTCCATTGTAACCCCTTGAGGCTGCCATATGCCTCTTTTTATAGTGAAATAGAGGAAGTTACAACTCCATACAAGACGGTATAGAATCCTCCTTCAAAGCGATTAGTTACTTACATCAAGGGGTTAGCTCCTTAATGGATGGGATGCATGAACTTGAAAAGAGCGATCTTTCCACCACAAGAATGTTTCTAGAAGCTTCCAAAAATGACTCAAATAGAGCTTCTAGATTTTACTTGCACCTTTTTTATCTATTACAGGGTTCCACACCTTTAATGAATAAATAGTGTGTTTGGCTTCGCGGGATTTATAGAGAAAAGGTGCGCACAGGAAATACTAAGAGAAAGTGCAGTACAAGTGTTTTTAAGAATTTTATGAGCTTTTCTCTTAATTTCAAGGCTTGACTTTAGGAACTTTGATAATGTAGACTTCTAAGGGAGTACTAAAATGTCATGGTGACAAATTTCAGTGTAACAA
>JAXQQM020087459.1:0-30315 GCA_034641835.2 Pinus albicaulis | reverse complement strand
AATACACTTTTCTTATGGGGTATTGAGCTCATGCATGGTTGACTTCAGTTAGGACTTCAGTGGCAGAAGTTTGGTGGAGTTAATGAGACAGCTAGTGGAGTTGTGTTCTGTTTATTTTTAGTTGAACTAGTTGAGATTAGTTTAACTAGCTAATCAATTAGTTATGAGTGGAGTGAATTAAATATTATTTAATTCATTAATTAGTAACTCATTATTCAACTCAAGAACACATCAGTTCACTACAGTGCATGGACAGTTCAGTGGAGACCAGTGAAAGAGGTAGATGAAAGGGTGGAGTTAGCTATCGGTTGTGACTATACTGTTGCTATTTGCAACACACAGATAGGTGGAGTAAGCCCATGAGGATTGCGCAGTTCAGGCTGGTGGTTTATCTATATAAAGAGGCCATCCCATAGCATTGAAACACGCAATAGAGGCAAGGAAATTAGTGGTGAGTTTTGAACCAGTAACATGTTCAAAACCAAGCTAGTTTGTGTGTAACTTCATGAGAAAGTACTGAGTACTTGTGAGGAGTATTATACTGAGTTGTTACATGATTTATCCATTATAATATACACAATAGCTGCGGGGTTTTCAGCTATAAGCTTTCCCCATACATACTGTGTTAATGTGTATGATGATTTGATGTGTTATCGCTTGATTTTATTTCCGCATGTGTGATGATCTGAGTTGAGTTGAGTGGAAGAGATTATGTGTTGTGTATGAAGTTCAAATAGTATGCGACCAGGATAGTCTTGGTGAATAATTAATCATTATTCAGAAAATTTCTACACTAGGATCGTATCGACAAGGCCTATTTGGTCGTTCAGGCTACAAGTGATTTTGAACACTTTCAATTTTGAGATTTTTCTATAGCTTAGACTTGAGCTCTTGATCACACCTCCCAAATGAGAAGATTTTGGACCCCAAAAGCTCACTGAAATGCTGAAACTGAACTGTATAGAAAATGAGAGATTAAAAACATCCTCTTCTTTTCAGCCTTCAAAAATTTCCTGACTTTCCAACTGTCCTCATGGCGAATTTTTGCTGAATGAGCCATGTACTTGTGCCGAATCCCGACCAAGTTTTCTCACCATACCAATCTGACATTCTGAAACCAACAATGACCCTTGCTAAAATTTTTGCCCTCTTTTCTTGCATGCCTTTCCATCTCATGGAATCTTGCACCGCTTTGCACCGACACTTCGTTCTCTGCACCAATCGACACCAAAGGCACCTTGTGCAACATACGACATCAACAACAAGTTGACCTGAAATGTGCTATATATTTGACACACAAAATCTGTAACAAGTGTGCACACAATCGACACAAGTCGATAAAGAATAAGATACATATTTACGATCACATGTGTATGTATCATGTATAATGAACTATATACAGTTCGCTAATTACATATACAACCTCTATGTACATGTGCAACTTCAACTCTTCTTTTCAAATACCAACAAGTACATCATCCAAAAAACACGTGGGTGACTAAGAGCTGAACTAAAAGACATTGCTGCAATATAAGTGAGTATCATACTCATCTCTTACACCTCCATGGAGAAATTTTGCAACAACAAAGAAATTCCTTCAAACTGAACTACTTTTTACATGAAATCTTGCATCAACTTTTCAAAAGAGATACATGCATACAAATCTAAAATTTTCATGTACAAAATGAGTATGACTTATTGAATTAAGAAGTTAATCCACTTCCTACCAAGCCAACTCCATGGCGTCTTTTCCTGCTGCAACATTTCTTCATGTGAATCTTCCATTTCCACATCGATAATGGAATCCATAGATCCACTTGCACCAATATTTTTATCATCTAGCTGCATGTGCTTTGGACGACTTGTTGGATGCAAAGTCCAACAAAGAGAGACATCATGTCCCTTCTTTTGACAAAATGTGCAAATCTTAAGCACTTTCTGAGAAATTTTTCTTTGCCTCTTCTACTTCTTGTGTGCTTTCTTTTTCAACCAGCATCTTGAAGCAACATGGTTAAATCCACCACAAAATGTGCAACAAAAATTTCTTTCATTTGAACAAGCAAAATTATCATTCTTTGCTGAAACATAATCAAATTGATCATGTGAATAATTATACCTCTTTTTCTGCATGGAATGTCCATTCTTTTTGTCTTCGAAAGACGATGAACTAGTAGAGGAGACATCTTTCTTTTTCAGAATTTCGTCATAGTTCTTATCTTGAAAAATATTTAAACTTGCATGCTCACCATAAGCGACATGTTTACCCTCTACTTGCTTCAATGATGGATTAAAACAATGGCAATCATCCTTAATTTTTTTTTGACATATATGCATTTTAGAACTTAGAATAAAGGTTCTCTTTAAATTTGCATCACATGTATTCAAGGATTTGGAGTCTTCGCCATTAAATTGCACATATCCAAGACCAACATTCTTGGGTCACTCCACAATCGAAATAGGGTCAGCCATGCCTTGTGCATGCTTGCCCAAACCTTTACCTTCATGATAGCCCATCTTAAACATTAATTTGGACCCTATACCCCTTGTATGTTTTTCAAAATAACCAACACACTTTTCAATTGAGGAAATTGAAGACAAGTTGGAATGGTTTACCTCTTCCTCACGCTTGTTATTGGAAAAAGCTTCTTGAGCTTGAAGGAGTTGTTTCTCCATGTCATGCAACCTTTGGAGAATTTCTTCCTTCTCTTCCTTCATGGTCAACAATTGTGCATGAAGCTTAGCACTTTCTCTTTGATCCTCAATTAGAATCTGCACCATGTCCTTCACCTTAATGAACTCATTCCTCATGTCATCATTGAAGAATCTCATGAAGGAGGAAACTTCACTTGTGGAATAAGTTTCCATTATGTAAATGGTCAAATTAACAAAAGGAACTTCCAAAGAAAAGTTCTCAAAGTTTTCAATCAAATGACAAGCTTTTAACCAAATGTCTTTACAACCATACTCTTATTCAAGCAGATATAAAACACAAACTCCAATAGCTTTTGTAGCAAACACTAATCAAGTGGGTTTGTTTTCCAAAGATAATCTTGAGGTAATTTGGCATACGAAAATAGTCTACAACTCTTTCCAAGACTTAGCTATCAACAACTATCTTTTCAACTCAAGCAAACTCATACAATCAACCATTTTGCAACCAATAAAACAGTCAATATTTTACACTGTTTTAACACCTTTTGCACAAAAACAAATGCTAAACCTAAGCTCAACCAAAGCTCAACCTATGCTCTGATACCATCTGATATAAAAATGGAATTACTTGAAAATGTGTGCAAGGTATCCATTTCCATTTAATTAAATGTGTGAAAAATACTTCATGTCTTGCTGATTAAACAAAGTGTTTTTGGTAACTATTTATCAGTTTATGTGTGAGGGTATGTTATTTAAATTTGCTGTTTAAAATATTAAATAAAAAATACACAACAAAATAACTTCAGCATAACATGACTTAGATATTTGGTGAGCAGTTCACCCCTCCTGGGCTACGTCTACTGGACCAAGCCTCCCAAATTGGCTTGTCCTATTGTATTAAAATGCTCCAAAATGATAATACAAGTTTAAAAGTTCCTCAATAGGTAAATTTGACTGTAAATACAGAATCATAAGACATGAAAATGCTAAAAATTCCTTTCCATATTCACTAAACAGTGAATTACCGAAAACAGTGTCTTCTTCAACAAGGCCCTGATGGCTCTTTGAACTCCTCTGAAGCTTTTCGGGCTGTGTAAGTCCTAAAAAAGTTCTTAAACATCTTCCATTAGGTTTATAAGGTCAAAAATAGCTGAAAATGGTTTTTTTTTCACCTCAAACAGTGAGGTACAACTCCAAATAACTCCATTTTCCCAGTGGCCCTAGTGGCTCTCCAAGCTTCCTTGAAGCTAAAATGGTTGTAGAACACCTATAATGCATTTTGAACCCATCCCAATAGCTCTATAACACTGAAAATAGTCAAAATTAGTTTTTGGTTCACCTCAAATGGTTAAGCATAGCCCAAAACAGCTCCAACTCCCTCTTGGCCCTGATGGCTCCCCAAGCTTCCCTGAAGAAAAAAGGGGCTGAAGATCAACTATAATGGCTTTTAAACCTGTCTCAATGGCTCCAGAATCCTTAGAATACCCAAAATTGACCAAAATTTCATCCAATTTGGCTCAATATAGGAGAAGTTATGACCAAAACAAACTTCTACCCAATGTGCCCTAAACAAGCTCCACCAAATGTGGAGAAACTGCAGATAAAAACCAAATTTGGTTAAATCCGCCATCTTTGGCACACTTCTCCAGAATTTTTGAAACTATAACCATGGAATTAAAGGTTAGGCGGGGTGGCATGTGACCACTTCCGCACTAACCGTTGGGTTAAATGCCAACTTGAACTGTCGCATAAAAAATGTTGGCATAAAACGTTAGAGTGTGTTCACATGGAAATTTGTAGACCGTTTACCCCGTGGTTAAAGACCTTTAGGCCATGGTAATCATCTCCTAGATCATGTGGAGTGGGGCTAGTCTTAAGGGGCTAGCCCCTAACCCTATCTGCTGGTTATTGTTTCAACATTTAAATATGACACAAACCTGCATTGGTTAAGAAGTAACCCTGTGGCACGACGGTCAAAACTCTGTGTTGGCCTGCATGAGGTCTATGGTTCAAATCCCGTGGACTCAAAATATTTTTCCAAATGAAATTCTATCCAAATTTGGGCCACGTGGCGGCCTCTGGGCCTGCCACGCAGCAGCCTCCCATTGGTCCATTTGAAAAAAGTCAAACCACTGTCAAATCATTGAATGCCACTAGTCACCATTGGATTGTCCCGAATGGAATATTTCAGGAAATATTTTGAGGAATATTCTAGGAATATTTTTTTTTTTAATTTTTCAAAATTTGAAAGTCAACCCTGGTCAACTCAGTTTTTTTGCAGTTTACTGAAAACTTCAAACTTGCATAACTTTCACATACGATGTCGGATTTGGGTGCTATTCATGGTGCCAGGATCGTATCGACGAGGCCTATTCGGTCATTCAGGTTGCAAGTGATTTTGAACACTTTCAATTTTGAGCTTTTTCCATAGCTCGGACTTGAGCTCCTGATCACTTGATGTCATGGAAAGCATAATTCATTGCCCTTTGGAATTTTGCCTCAGCATTATTTAAACCAAAAGGGAGCTTTCGATAATAAAATATGCCCCAGGGACAGATAAAAGCAGTTTTATATTGGTCCTCTGGGCGAATATTGATCTAATTTTAACCAGAAAATCCATCCATGAAAGAAAATATTTCACATTTGACACATTCATCAATAATTTGGTCGATAAAGGGAGTGGGATAGTTGTCTTTCAAAAAATCATGATTAACATCCCAATAATCGACACACACTCTAATTTTCCCCTATTTCGTCATGACAAGAACAATGTTGGAAACCTAATCGGTAAGTGGAACAGGGTAAATGAATCTAGCACGCAAAATTTTTTCAACATCTGCTTTAATGGAAACAAATTTATTAGGGTGTACAGGAAGAAGGAATTGTCATATCGGCTTGACATCAGGATGCATTTTAATCTCGTGTTCAACAATGCTGCAATCGATGCCTGAAATTTCCTCATATGACCAAGTGAATACATATCAGAATTCACGAAAAAGAGCGCGGTAATCGTCAAGTTCAGATGGAGAACAAGACACATTGACATGAATGTTTTCTACAATACCAATTTTGGTAGAAATATCAATATAAATCGTTTCTTCGATATTTGATGGGTTTTGCTCAGAATCGACGGTGTCGATAGGAATAGAATTCGTCAAGAAATATACGACTGTAGGGTGATATAGTTCAGTTGGATTATCTTCATTGTAATATGGAATATGAGATCATTGATGTGAATCTTCCCATGGTTCTTCCTTCGGCATCATGGATTCCATAATGCTCTCATCGGTTGAGAATACACATGAAAAAGGATCAGAAGAAGTACCATAATCCAAAGAATAATCAACCCAAACGATTGGAAACAAAGGATTTGGATTGGCCACATAAGCCAAATAGATTGATTGCTATGCTAGCTCAATTAGACTTAGCGACATGATTTCGCCTAACCTATCTATTTCAGAATCATTGGGAATCTTCCTTAATTTAGATGAAGTGGAATATATCATATTGCAGATCTCTATATTTTCAATTTCTGCGGATGTTGTAGGCGAAAGTAACGAAAAGGTGCCCATTAGGGAAGAGTCCTTAAATATACCTACATCAATGTTCTGAAGATATGGCGGGGGTCCATGAAAAAATGGAATGCTTCCAGTTGCCTGGGAAGCAAAGGCGAAGAAAGAGAGTTGATCAATGACTGTGATGCTTCTCTTATGGGGGAATATGACCATATGAAAGTAATTATATACTACCGCAGCCATAGAATAAAACCACAGTATTCCAAGTAATATATTGTAGTCAAGGAGTCCGTCAATGACCTCAACTTCAATAGTAACTGATTTCCCCCTAGTTAGACTTGCAGGCTACTGAGAATTCCACAAGGCTTATATGTACGACCGTCAAAATATTTCAACGTTGTAGGTTATTGTGACAAATTCGGCGAGCCAAGTGACTTCTCGCAACTCATAGACATGATACAAGTAGATGTGCCTTCATCAATGATAGTGCGATGAATGAGGCGATTCAGGACATGTACTTGAATAAAAAATGATAATTGTGCTGGTAATTGTGGTAGATACCCGCATGATTAAAGACTACAGGATTAGAGTCCATCAGATCAATTCCACCAATCTTCGACAACAAATCCTGATTCTGGGAGGGAAAATTATGAAGAACCTCAAGCGTAGACATAACAGAAGGTGACTAAGCCAAATCTTCGACTACATTATAATTTTGAGCTGCATGAGGTTGAGGTTTGAATGTCGATTTATGAACAACTCCCTTTGGTAGCTTTATTGTTAACTCTAAAATGATAGGCGGTAGATCCAAATCAGATGAAGTCAAATTCGAAGTGGTAGGTTGATATGAAGCCTAACCATTCAAAGACGACAACGAATTACTGTAAGATTTAATTCTAGTAGACACCGAAACATCAGTTTTGGGCTTAGTAGTGGATAACATAAGCACTTGTGAACAAGAGGCAGGATCCGTAGCAACCATATGTGTTTCCGAGTTCGGAAAAGGATTTGTCAACACTACTGATGTGATAGAAGTTTGAAGGAGCTTTGAGAATTTTGAGCGGTGAGGAAAATATCATGTAAAATGATCCTCATTACATATCAAGCTACGGTAACGAGGTTTCCGAAAAGAACCAGATAAATCAGATGATTTTTCCTGCGGGGGTGAATTTTATTTCTTCTTATCTTTCCCCTTCTTCTTACTTCCAAGTTGCTTGTCACTTTTTCCTTTGTCATATGACATGACATTTATTTCAGAAGAAGACGTAGGATCATATGCAATAGGGGTTTGATTTGAAACAGTAAGTGTAGAACTAGATGGTAAAATTTCTACCGGAGTGCTAGCAGAACCAATCACACCACCGCCGGCATGAATGTACTTACCAGATGGAGAAGGAGGAACAATAAAACTTGGTCATGGCGCATTTGGAATCTTATCATAGAGTGTGCCAGACTGAGTGTAAATAAAATCCAGATACTAGGCACGAGAAATTACTTGCTCTTCAATGACAACACCTCCTTTGGGCACATCCTCGTTGATAGATGGAAACAAGGAATTTATAATCTACTCAGCTAAAAGCTGATTAGGAACAAATGATTTAACCATTTGATGACGATGATGCCACTCATGTATATGATATGATATATGAGTAGCAGTGGTATGTTTAAAGCTGGTCAAAAGTTCCGTTCCAGTTTCATATCTAATGGGTAACTAGAAGTGGGTTACAAAAGTAGTGGCTAATGCTATAAATTTATCAAATGAATCTCATGGTAATTCAATGTACCACTTTGCAGCCGGACCAATAAGAATTCACTGGAAAATACGCAATCTAATAGAATCATCATTTAAGGAATTTGATGAACACCATTAATGATAAGTCATGACATGCATAGATGAGTCTTCTCCAAAATTTCCATTGAATTTTGGAATGTCAGAGGGTAATTTATGAGGAATCACCGAACACCAAGGTAAATAATGAATGGGATCATTAGTGAGCCAGTTTAAATCAGGTAACTCTAATGTTGCAACAAATGAAAACTGAAAAATAAACTATAATGCACAAACAATCACTCAATACTTTCAAGAGAAACAAAGACTGAACCGACAATTCCTCTTTCTGAAAATAAAGAATTGATCAAATGTAAAATTTAACTTTGGAACTATTCGATAATGATAAAGAAAACAAAAAGTGACATTGATCAAAAAAATATCCAAAGTGAGGCAAGAACAAGAGAGGTAATCTGGTCTCTAGAGGCAATAAATCACTTGAAACTTCAACAAACAAAACACTGAAATGAATTTCAAAAAACAAACTATGATAGATTTTGGTTGGTCATAGGGAAAATTCAGCCCTGAGTGGGAGACAGTGAGTTGTAGAGCACTGTCCCTAAGCCACCAGTGCTATGCAGAGCACTGTGTCAAGACCAAAAATGCGTTGGTGGTAGAGGGAACTCTAAAAAAGAAATCAAACACACTACTTTAGCTAAAGCACATTCAAATGACTGAAATTAAGTAGGTAAATTCTACTAGAGGCCGATGAATAGGGATAAAACCACCAGGGATGATCCGTTGATCCCTAGTATGGTCACCAATTTGTTTTACGGAAATTAAACATACTGATAAGTATGCTTTCCCTAAGTGTGGTGGTCGCACTTATAACAACAGAAATAAAGATATTTTACCTTTTGCTTAAAATGAATAGATAAAGGGAAGAAAACCTACTTGTAATCTGTTCTCTTTTCCTTGACTCCCTTTTGTCATGTCGTCGCTCTCAATCAAAATGAATTCGCTTGATTGCTACCTGCAATGGAAAACAGAAGACATAAAATACTATAAAGGCAAATGATTTATTCATATTAAATTTTTTTTATTGTTTGCATTTGTAAATACACATATAACAACATTGACACATGTATTAGGAAAGGAACAAATGTCTTTATTATGAAGTAGAAGGAGAAGTTACAACCAGTTGGATTGATTCGATGTCACTCACTCCAACTGTTACACCATTTTTTGGTCATCTAACTTATTATCATTAGATGGACCCAAGTACACCATGTAAGACCAGTTTTACCCTAAGTAAAACTGCTTTCACTATGTTAAAACGGGAAACCCCAAAAGGAAATATTAAACAAACCCATATTTGTTTGATTTTCCTCATGGAATAATTAATTAAACCATAATTTAATTATTATTCCCAGTCATGTTTAACCCAAAATAAAAGAAATTAATTAGATAAACCTTTATTTATCTTATTATTTTCTAGGAATAATCATTTAAACATTATTTAGATGATATTCCTTGTTAAATATGACCAAATCACCCACAAATAATTAAATAAATCACTATTTATTTAATTATCTTTCAACCACCTCCTTAAATAATTAAATAAATAATTATTTATTTGATTATCTTCTAACCACTTCCTTAAAAAGATAAACAAATCATTTATTTATTTATTTTTAACAAATTAAGGGATTTGACCCAAGTCAAATACCTTTTCCCTCCAACAAATATAATAAAATATTCCATAAAAAGTGGATCTAGATCTGGTTAACCCATGCACCAAGATCTAGAATGACCCAATATTTTGTTATAAATAGGAGGTTTTTTCCTACCATTCTTCACCTTTTGTTGCCTATTAGATCACTCTGGATCTATACACTTGGTCACCATTTTCTGCCATTTTGCTCCCATTGAGCTCTACTCTTTGCATTGGGTTTTCTACATCAACTAGAGAGAGAAATCTTAGATCTGAAGTGCTGAGGACTTCCAAGAACCCATCCCACTGAGGGGAATTGGATACTCCTTCTGGTTTTCCTCACAAGTGCCCCATTAATACAAAAATTCTTTCAAAAATTGTTCTTGTCTTGTCTATTGGTATATGGAGCAAACCCTTGTTTTTACTGCTTAATGTCTTTCCATACATAGATCTGGTATTTTGCAGCTCTTTTCTTGTCTAACTAACCGCAGATCTGAAGATATTGGCAACCACTTTTGTTGTTAGGGCTATTAGTTATGCGTAGCTAAAGTGGTCCTTTTTCATACACTTCGACAAAGGATTCATACTAACAAATGGCGACTCCACACGGGTTTTAAATTACGACCGCTGTCGTTTTTCATATTCCTGCATATCCAACTACTTCAGACCCTAGGGTTTCTTTTCAGCTGTTTATTTTTCCTATTTTTATGTTTTTTTCTCACATAAAACCCCAAAACATTAAAATTTCTAACTTCCGTGTGTTTCTGGCCCTATTGCGCAGGTAAGCGACACCAGCCGCAACTGAGACGGCAACTTTTCTGAAAATCTGCCGCCGAGACAACCGGAATGGGGGGTCGCACTTTTTGGCCCAAAAAATGCAACCTGGACCTCCAGGTCGCACTTTTCTACCCTTTTTCTGTGACCTGCACTGAAAACAGGTCAGAAACTACGACCTGCCAGTTTTTCAGTGATTTTTCTACAATTTTTCTGGGTTCTGCTGCAGCTTCTGTCAAGGTTTTCCAGCCTCTGTCTCAGCCCGCTTTGACCAAGTTCTGATCTGTTTTTTCTCATCTAAGTGGGAACCTAGCCCCCTAGGGCTTTAGTACCCTCCACTTTTTGTGGAAGAGTTTTAGCTGTTTCAGCCGTATGTTTTTTAGAGCTTCAGCCTCCTTTTTTCCAGATCTGTTACCTCCCTTTCAGATCCTTTGAGATCAGCCTTTCTTCCTTTCAAATCACCTCCTGTCGTTTTTTTTGGACCTCCTTTGAAGGCCTCCACCTTGCCCCCTTCGGTTTTTGCTGATTTCCTTCCTTTTTCCAGCCACCTTGCCTCTGTCTCTTGGCTGTGATCTGCACCTCTTTTCAACAGCTCTATCCTTTAGATCCCTGTCCCTTTTGACCTTAGATCTATTGGCCCCTTTTCCGTGTGTTTTACATAGTTTTTTCCCTTTCTTTTCAGATTAGTTTTGAGAGACACACCTTCTTTGGTTAGATAGATGCACAAGTAGCTGTTATTTTTCTGTTATTTCAGCATTATATACTGTTCTCTGTAGGTTTATTTTCAGCTACGCAACACAATTTTTTTGCTCTCAAAACAGAAAGGGTTTAAAAATTAAAATTAAAACACGCCACACACTGACCCTAAGCGAAGAAGAGCCTGGTTAACACCGCCTGGCAAAGACTCTAAAATCAATTGTCACTGCACCTTTTCTGCCCTTGACCTTAATTGATTCTGTCCCTTTCTGCCCCTGTCGGTTTCCTTCTTCCTGTCATCATTGCGCCCCCAAGGCGCCTTTCTCGGAGACTTCTTGGCCTTCATCCTCAGTTTCCGGTCGATCGACCTGCTCCGCCCCGCCGTCGTCGAGCCAGTCTACCTTCAAGTCCGCACTCCGACTCCTCTCCTGATTCATCGGGTCCTCCTTCTCCTCCTGGTTCTCCCCCTGTCACCTTCACTATGTCTGGTCCAGGGCCTAACGCTAGCGGTTCTCCTAGCCCTAATGCTGGCCCTACTACTAGCGGAACTGCCACAGGAACTACCCCGGCCACCCCTGTGCTGCCGTACATTGCAGGCCTCAGCCTCCCCGATTTCCATCAGTTGATCAATGACCCCATTCACCACAATGCTAATTGGCCTGCTATGCCAACCAAGCTCCCCTCCGACATCCCTAAGTTTGAGGGCCTTAATGGCGAAGATCCAACCAATCATGTCCGATCTTTCCACATGTGGTGTTCCTCCAATTCCATTACTGATGACTCCATCCGTCTTCGTTTGTTCCAACACACGCTCACCGGCGAAGCTTCTAAATGGTATGTCGAACAAGCCACCTCTACCCATACCACCTTTGAGACTCTTGCCCAAGCCTTTTTGTCGTACTTCCAGCTCCCTCTCCGATACGATACTGGCACGGAGCTCTTGACTTCCTTCAAGAAATCCTCTTCAACCCGCCTTTCCGCCCATGTTCAGGAATGGCGAAGAAGATGGAGCTTATGTCGAGCCCCTCCCTTCGAAGATCGGGTTTATATGGACTGGTTCCTTCGCACCCTTCCAGCTCCCATCGGCAAAGATGTCGCCTCTCATTTTCCTCAAACTGAAGAAGCCGCCCTCCAAATAGCCTTGAAATATGACCTGATCTACGCTCAATCTGGTTATGTTTATACCGTTCTTCCTGACCTCCCCAGGCCCGGTGGCGCTAACGCCCCGAGGGCATCTCATTCCGCCGACGGTATCATTGGAGCCCTTTCCCATCCATACGCTCAACCTCCTATGGGCTATGGTCTCCCTCAGGGAGGGGCTAGCACCTCCAGCACTCTCCCCCCTCCCGGTAGCATGTATCCAGGATACGGCATGCCTCCTCCTTTTTCCCAACCTCCTGCTTACCTCAATGTTGCCCAACCTACCCATTACCCTTATCCGCAGCCTAGTGCACTTGCCTCTCAACCCCTCCAGCATATGCACTTCCTCCTCCCTTGCCTCCTCAACCCCAGCACCAGCACCTACAGCCCCCTCCAGGGCAAGTATTTGCACAGCAGGGCGCGACCAATCCCCCTTCTTCTCAAAGAAGGCGGAGAGGCAACCCAAACCAATCTGCCCCTGGTACCCGTGGACCCAATCCTGGCATGGACCCTAACACTGCCAACCAGCAACAGGGCACTCAGCCCAAGCCGGACAGGTCGCTTCGCACAAGTAAGCCTTGTTCGTGTTGCGGTGTTTATGGTCATTACACCCACGACTATCCCCTATTACCCCAGATGCAGCAGATGTGGGAGTCTCAAGCCACATTGCGCAGACAACACACCTCCCCTCATGCTCCTCCTAATGTGGCCACTACCCAGCCAGCTGTGTTTACTGATCCTTTCCCTCAGCAAGGATTCGTGGCTACCCAACCGCCCGACAGCCAGGTAGTCACCCCCCCTTCCCTTTCTGGTTCCTCTGATTACCAGATCCTTATGATGCACTCCGATCCTAACCCGTTCGTCGATCTTCACCTTCAAACTCGGTCTTGCCAGTACTCCAAGCCTCATGCTCAGTCTGCTCCCGAGCCTCCTTCTTCAGGTTCTCCAGAGCCTCTTTTGTCACCCAGTGGACCCTTACATATCCTTAAACCAAAATTTGAGGTTCATACCAAGATACCTAAGGGCCCACTACGTCAAAACGCTGCTCCCAGTCGAGCTGCCCATTCGTATAACATAGTAGATGATTTGGCGCAATCTCCTGCCGCCATTTCCACACTGGAACTCCTCCAATCATGCCCTTCCCAAAAGAAGGCTCTACTATCTGCCGTGGGCGCTGTAGATCCTGCTGACGACCAAATGATTGTTTTCGACGCCACTCAATCGGACCATCCTCCTCTCCCTCCTTCCGTCACCTTCCAAATCCCAGTCAAAATCCGGAACGCCAACGTGTCCCGGTGTATCATTGATGAGGGGGCATCCACCTGCGTGATGTCCAATTCGGTTTGGAAGCAACTCGGATCCCCTGAACTGGCCCCTTCCATGATCACCCTTCGAGCATGGGACGGTCATGCCTCCCAGCCCATTGGCCTGTTTCGTAATTGTCCTATCACCCTCGCCGGTAAGACTTTTTGCGTTGACGTCGAAGTCATCGACACCCCGCTAGATTACAACATTCTATTGGGGCGAAGCTACACCTATGCTATGTATGCTGTCCCATCCGCGGTTTTCCGCAAGATGTCTTTCCCCCATAATGGAAAGATAGTCACCATTGACCAGTTGACATATCATGAGCCAAACTCTCAGACCTCACCTGAGACGACCATCTCTTCTGTAGCCAACAAGAAAACTGTCGATTCCTTGACCAGTGTCTGCCCCGGCGTTTACAAAGATTCCTCCCTGCTTGGAACTTTCCCTAACCTTCCTCCTACTCCTATCACTGATCCCAGCTTATCGAATATTTTCATGATGCAATCGTCTCAGGCTGCTCTTAAGCGGCCTGCCTCAGCTAGTCAGCAACCTCCCCCTTGCCCTCCACACCCCGCTCCTAGCCATTCCTCTCAGCCAGCCGGACCTCCTCCTTCTGGCCCTCCCCCTACAGCTGGTATCCCCGAACCCCTTTATCGTCCTGGAACGGTCCCCCCTGGCCTTAACCACCTCGGAGCCATCCCTCCTGGTCATTACCCTGCTGGGCAGATACCTTTCCTGGCTCCCCCTCCCGGAGTATTTTCTGTCCCCGTCATGGCCACCCTCTCTCTCCCTAACCTGACCCTCGGCCTACCCGTCTGATACATTGACCCTCCAGCCGCTACCCCTCCCGGTCACCCCAAACCTTACCTTGCTTTGACACCGGTTCAACCGGCTCCCCTCACCTCCTCCGGGCCCCCAGCACCTCCACAGGACCCTACCCCTGTGGTGCCAACCCCCGGAAAGAAAGGCAAAGCTCATAAGGGGGCAACCCATCAGGACCAGGCCGCCCCGACAACTCTTACCCCTCCGCGACCACCAAAGCCTGCCATCCAATGCGCTTTGTGTGATATCGTCGGTCACCCCACTCACATGTGTCCTGAATTGCCGCACCTCAAGCTTCTGGTCAACGAGACGTTCCCCGACTCTGACATCCCAGAAGTCTACGTCACTATCCCCGACTCTATCCCAAAACTCAAAAACTTGCGAACAAACCACCCTTGTGCCTTGTGCGATTTTCACGGCCATTACACCCACCTCTGTCCCCGCCTTGACGAGTATCATTCCTCCTTGGACATGTACCGCCAATTAAAGGCCACTTCGATAGGACCAGAGGACCTTCCTACTCCCATTCACATTCCTCCTCCCGCTATCGAGCCAACGGAGCCGTCAACCACCATTTTGTACCTGTCATCATCCTTGCGAGATAGTTCACCTGCCCTTCAACCTGCCGATCCTCTCGGCTCCTCAGCCAACGTTGGATCTGTTGATATCGCACATCTGAGCCCTTCTCCTCCTGATGACCCGTCACACATCACTACTTCCTCGGGTGACCCCTCTTCCTCCAGTCTTCCCATCTTCCAATCCGATGAAGACATTATGGAAGCCATGACCAACCCGGACTTTTCCTGGGACGATATGCACCATCGCGCATACTTCCTCCCATAGCAGTCCCATGACCAATTTGCTGTGGAAACCAAAGACTTCATCCCCAATGCTGTCGATTGGTTCAAAAACCCCATCCCTGCCCCTGATGCTTTTGAAGAAGGAAACATGGCCAACATCTCTCCTACCATCAAAATTGACATTTCAGTCACCCCAGGTATCCAGGAATATATCACCTTAGGTGCTCAATGCACCCCGGAAGAAATCGAAGCTTACACCAAGCTTTTCAAAGAATTCCGCGATATTTTCACCTGGTCCTATTCTGAAATGCCCGGACTTGATCCCGCCATTGTCGAACACCATATCGATACATGGCCGGACGCCAAACCAGTCCGTCAAAAGCTGAGACCCATTCATCCTTCCAGACGTGACGCTATCAAAGCCAAAATCGACAAGCTTAAGCAGGCTGGTTTCATTTACCCCATTGAATACACCACTTGGGTGTCCAACCCAGTTCCCGTTCTTAAGAAACAAGGCACCATCCGTGTCTGCACGAACTTTCGCGACTTGAACCAAGCCTGTCCCAAAGACAACTTCCCCACACCGTTCATTGACCAAATCATTGACGAGTGTGTAGGGCATGAGGTTCTATCCTTTATGGATGGTTTCTCCGGATACAACCAAATTGCTATCCGTCTTGCCGATCAACTCAAAACCGCGTTCATTAGTCCGTGGGGAACTTTTGCTTACCGGGTCATGCCTTTCAGCCTCAAAAACGCCGGCGCCACTTTTCAACGGGCCATGTCTTATTGTTTCCATGACTTAGCTCACATTATCCTTGCTTATTTGGACGACCTCACCGCGCGTTCTAAGCATCGGGCGCAGCACCTCCACGATCTGCGTACCATTTTCCTCCGATGTCGCAAGTATAATATCCGCCTTAACCCGTTGAAATGCGTCTTTTGCGTTCCTGCCGGTCGTCTCTTAGGCTTCATCGTGTCTAAGGCTGGTATCACTCTTGACCCTTTGAAAGTTCAAGCCATTCTTGAACTTCCCATTCCACGTACCCTCCGCCAGCTCCAAAGTCTCCAAGGCAAAGCTAATTTTCTTCGACGGTTCATCCCTGACTACGCCACCACTGCACATGGGTTCCTTAGACTCCTCTGATATTCTATCCCTTTCATTTGGGATTCCTATGCTCACGAGTCTTTCGATGCCCTCAAGCAAGCTCTCACATCCTCTCCCTTGATCCGCCCTCCCGACTTTGATCGGGACTTCATCCTGTATATCTCCGCTTCCACCTATTCGGTCGCTGGAGTCCTTATCCAGGAAGATGAAAATGGTATTGAGCATGTGATCTATTACGTCAGTAAAAACCTTGTAGGACCCCCTGTTTCCTACTCACTCGAAGAAAAATTAGCACTAGCTGTAGTGTTCTCAGTCCAAAAAATTCGTCATTATATCCTCATGCGCTCCACCAAGGTTGTGACTAATTCCAACCCCTTGGCTTTCCTATTGAGTCGTCGTATCCTCACTGGGAAATACGCCCGTTGGGTCATTATTCTCCAAGAATTCGACCTCAAATTCGTCACACCAAAGAGTAAGAAAGGCTTAGCCCTCGCTGAGCTCATTTCTGAATTACCTACCGGAGCGCCAGATACCCCAGTTAATGATGACTTTCCTGATGAACACTTATTTTCCATTACTGCCGACGACCCATGGTATGGCGACATTCTTACTTACTTGCGAACCCAAAAGTTCGCCCTTCACCTTGATCGTGAGGCTCGCCGACGCATCCGACACCAAGCCCCCTCGATACCTCCTTATCGGTGACGACCTGTATCGTCGTGGGATTGACACCGTCCTTCGTCGTTGCCTCACACACGCTGAAGCTAAAGAGGTCCTTAATGCCTGCCATAGCGGCGCTTGCGGTGGCCACCTCTCCGGTCTCGCTACTGCCCAGAAAGTCATGCGCGCTGGGTATTTTTGGCCTTCTCTCTTTAGTGATTGCATTGAGGCAGTCAAACACTGTCCCAATTGCCAACATTTTGCCCCTAAGGCGCGAGCTCCACCAGCTCCCCTCCATCCGGTCGTCTCAACCGACCCCTTCTGTAAATGGGCCATCGACCTTATGGAGTGTCGCCCGCCATCCGCTGGTAACCATAAGTATATCATCGTGGCGGTTGACTATTTCACCAAATGGGCCGAGGCCATGCCAACGTTCAACAACACGGCAGCTACCGCGGCCCTCTTTTTCTTTAACCATGTTATAGCTCGATTCGGGGTTCCCAAACAACTGGTCTCCGACCATGGCAAACATTTTGAAGATGAGATATGGCGTGAGCTATCCTCACTGTTGGGTTTTGAGCACCAATATTCCTCCTCCTATTACCCCCAAGGTAATGGCCAAGTTGAATAAGTCAACAAAATCCTCAAAAATATGCTTCAACGAACGGTGAATAAGCACAAAACCAACTGGCATCTCATGCTCTTCCCTTCTTTGTGGGCCTATCGAACTTCTGTTAAAACCGCCACCGGGTTTACTCCTTTCCACCTGGTTTTTGGAGAGGAGGCAGTCTTACCGATCGAGTGTGAAATTCCTTCGCTACATCTAGCCGTTGAACTTCTCCCTGACACCCAACCTCTAGAACAACGACTTATCATGCTTGAGCACACTTTTGAAGACCGTCGTGTTGCCTTGCAAACCATGGAAGCGGCCAAAAAGCACACCAAAGCTCAGTATGACCGAAAAGTCCAGCCTCGCACTTTTCACGAAGACGATCTTGTTCTAGTATATGACCAGGCCCATGATGTCCTTGGTCATGGGAAGTTTGACTCATTATGGCTAGGTCCTTATATAATTAGTAAAGACCTCGGTAAGGGGGCATACCTCTTAGAGGATTTCGAAGGCCACCCCCTTCCTAATCCTCGCAATGCACTCTATCTTAAGAAATATTACCCTTAGCATTTCCCTTCTGAAATGCATGTTTTATTTTCTTTTAGATAGCCAGCATCTGTTTTTTCATTTTTATGATTTGCCACTTCACCCGGACCCATTGTGTCTAAGAAGGGCCACTTCACCTACACTTTAAATCGAATTTCCTCACTTACAACACCTGTATGTGGGGCATCATTTCGCCTCCATACTCGTCCATGTTCGTGTCGATTTTTGTCATGAGTTCCCACCTTGTACTCATGTTTCCACGGTCCCCCATTGGGGCCTTTACTGTGTGGCAGCACCATCGAGTCGCCCTTGTTTAGAGCATCCAAGTTGAGTCATCATTCCCTCCATGGAGTCTTTACCGAGTCCCTTTGTACCCCACTATAGCCCTCCATCCGTCATTGATCGGTCTCTCTCTTGTGTCACACATTATGACCTTCAGTTCCACTGTCCCCCATCCCTGATGATGTTGTGTCAGTCGTTGCCATGTCATTCATGCCCCTTATGCTCTAGCAAGGGAAGTTTTCCATTAGCTACTCAGTCCTTTCCACTTCCCTATCATCATTAGTGTCAGTCTGTCCGTCGCTCTACTCTTTTCTCTCGTGCCTTAGTTGAGGGTCTCTCATTGCCTCAACTATGGCGGACCTCCTTCTGTCGACATCAGCTCATTCATTCCAAAAGCCAGGTCTAGAGGGCGGTGTACCTTGGTTCCAGCTTCCACTCTTGTTCGGTGCCTCGGATCAGGCAAAGGGATACCTCCTTTCCCTTTGGCTTGATTGTTTCTCCAGCTCCTTTCAGCATGATCGAGATTCGTATACTTGATGGTCCAGTGATCCAGCAGCAGCTCTTGATGATTCCCGGGTGTGTGTGAGATGTTTCAACCCTCATGAGGGGGTGGCCCTGCAGGTAGCCCCCCACATGCCCGGATGACCTCTTCTTTGTAGCCTTCGATGCAGCTCCAGATATTTGATGATGTTGGCCATAGCCACTTGCAGCGCCTCTTCGATTTGCATGTATCAGTCAGATTTTGTGAGCCCTTCCCCATTTGCAAGGGGCATTTGGGTTGTATTTGTATCTCATGTACTCAGATATTATTGTACAAGTCCTGGCTGTTATCCCAGGCACAGCATGTATGTGGGATTCCTCATTGTATTTTTATCTGGCTCATGATTACGTCAGCTGTACTTTATGGTTTGGTCCCTTGTTTACCGGACACACTATTCTTTTGTACTTTGTCTCAGCGGGCATAGGTATGCCTCCCCCGCCGCCTTCAACACAGGTACCCTCTCATAAAAAGAGACTTGTTGCACCTGCGAGTCTCGTCTCCTCAGGGTCTAGTCCTTCAGCACACTATCTACCTCACATTTCTCTCTCTGACACCCCTTTTGTTGTCTAGTGATTGTGTTCTTACAACGTACTTCGTGTTAGGGTCCCGTGATTTGGACGATTGGCGAGCCAAATGACGATGTAACATCAAACCAAGCTTTGGAGCCCGAGGACCTAGCCTTCCTGGACTCAGAGAGGGCTCTCTCTATTAGATGTAAAAGATATCGGTGTGTTTGCTTGGGGTGTTTTGATATTAGGCTAGTTATGAAGTATGTTTTTAGTTTTTTGTTTTTAAGTTTGTGAGGGTTAAAACCGATCAAAGATATAAAAATGGATAACAAGAAGTCAGATCAATTGGGCTATGGGGTCAAACGGGTCAAGGAAGCTATGAGATGATGATGCAACGCTGTTGTAGGGCCGATTTGATTCAAGGTAGAAGGGATCTTTGGGAAAAATGGAGTAAATGAACATCAAGTTGGTGAAAGACAAGGGATTTCAAGTGTAACTAGTTGATAGCAAACATAAACATGTTATAGCAAGCCATTAATCATGCTAAATGCGACTATGAGCTAATTAATACATAGAAATCAAACATTTCAGCCATGCATAGAGGTATAAGACCCTCTAACTTCGGGAAATGGCTATCAGATTTTGGGGAAAACACATAAGACAGACTAACAACTCATAAAACTATGCCGGAACGCCTAAACACAGTCTTTAAGTTATTGGGCACTTGGACAAACAAGCTTTCATAGTTTTAGGCAAAGGGCTAGATCGGGACTAGGCCTCCTTGGTTCAACAAGATGATAAACTAATCAGTCAAAGAGATAGTTTCATGGACAGAACTATGAACAGCTTATAGGTAAGCAGGGCACACCATACATCCTACTCAACATGCATAGAATTTGTAAATAAAACTAGCAAACAGTATCCTTAAGTTACTAAAGAGCAGTTAAGAATTCTTTAGTATAACTAAGGAAGAAGAAAACATCAAGCTATGAAGATTCATGAATTTTGAGGTGCCTCCATGAGCTTATCTCAAAACTAATCTCTACTGATCTATAGCAGCAAGAAGCATGTATCATGAATGAAAACTAGAAGACAACAACAAAGCAAGAAAAACTATACCATTCTACCATGTCATGGAATCCATCAACAATCCTTCATCAGTCCTCAAAAGCATCCAAGAGGCAGTCCAAAAATCATAACACAAGTATGTTCTTCAAAGCTCATATGACCAATATATTGATTCTTCTCTCAAGTTCAGCCTCTGATTTACAATGAAACTCATGGAATAAATAGGCTTGAGGGAGGAAAACCTCATGGAGCAACTAGCTATCCCATTGGCCAAGTCAAAATATCTAAACTTGTCCTTGAGGCTTTGCAAAGCCCAAGGCACAAAATATCCCATAAAATATCTAAAAACTGCTAAAAACAGAAATTATATTGACTTTACATCATTTCCCAAGTATAAAAATAGCTAAACGCACATTTGGGAAAAGCAGATTTTTGAGGCTCAAAAATTACAAAAATACTTCATATTTATGTCTGAAAAAGGTCCCCTGACTTGCTGGAGGCAATTGGCAGCCTTCCCGGTGTTGAAATGAGGCTCATGATAGCCCGTTGGAAAGCTCTTTGTGTCTACTTTCCGGTGCAACTGAAATCATCTCAATTTGATGCCTGAAAGTTCCCCAAAATTGTACCTGTGTGCAAAAAACCAGGAAATAGCAGACTGCTGATATGGCAGGCAGAATGTACAAAAAGCGAGCATTTTTCGCCAATTTGAGGGGGAAAATGATCTCCAAATGCTCTGAAAATCGTTGGTGACCTGCTTATAGAATTATGGCATCCATTGGTATCATCCTTTTCCCCTGACAAATCCTCAAACTGAAATGGCGCAATTATGAGTTTTCGACCAAAAACCCAAAAAATGCCAAAAAACAAAAAGTTGCCGAAAAAGGCCCAAAATTGGCATGCATGACCCTCAAGGGTCCATAGCAACACGCTCCGAAGCTGAGGCCAAAATATCAAGGGCTGATATGCTTTTCCCTTCTTTCCGTGCTAGGCGCTTTCCCTTTGCCTTCTTCAATTTCTCTTGGGTTGCCTTCAGTTTGCGCCGGGCAAACTGATTTAGCTTTTGGAAGTGATGTGTCCTCTTCCTCTACAGCTCTAAATCTCTATTTGCCCTCTCAAGCTTCATTTCCAAATGTTTGTTAGCTCTTTCAAGCCAAGCCTCTTTGTTTTCTTCAATTTCCTGCTCAAGGAGTGCAGTGAGAGGAAAGGCTTGGAGATGAGCTTGCTCTTCTGCTTTCTGGTTTTCCAAGGCTCTTTTCAGCCCGATGGTCCTAGGCCTCTTCCGCCTAGGCTGTTCTTCCTCCTCCTCCTCATCAAACTCTCCAATGAGCTCTTCTATTCTTGCTTGCGCCCTAGCTGCCTCATTTTTATATTTGATCGTCCGTGCCTCATGAACAGTTGTGTGCACACTCATCTGTTTGTTTTGAATCTCTAAGAAGTGGTTGAAATTTCTTGCCCTTTGAAGGTCCTCCTCTAAGGCCTCAATTTGTCCTTCCTTATGGATTAGGAGATTTTCAAGAAGGCGGGCCTCATTATCACTGTTATCGCTTTGGATAGGGATGATAGCTAATTCACCTCCATGCTTTGTACTTTCTCCAAATTTTCTCTTACCTTTGAAAGCCAATCTTGCGCTTTTCCTCCTTGGCATGCTAGAAGGTGTCCTTTTGGGCGATTTCCTCTTGCTAGGAACAATCTTTGTCACTGTTAGGGTGGCAGCTTTAGCCCCTCTTTTCCTT
This sequence comes from Pinus albicaulis, assembly GCA_034641835.2. Lineage (NCBI taxonomy): Eukaryota > Viridiplantae > Streptophyta > Pinopsida > Pinales > Pinaceae > Pinus > Pinus albicaulis. Next base: position 8,069 of record JAXQQM020087459.1, on the reverse strand, counting down.
GCTGTGCTGAGCTTTGTTATTTTGAGAGGAGGAGGCACAACTGATTTACCTTTGACATCTTCCTGAATTGGATGCTCTTCTTGAGGCTGCTGGATGTTTTCCTCTTGCTGTTCACTTGGCTGCCCCTGTTCGCCAACATTAGCTTGCTGTTCTTCATCAATGCCTTGTTCAAATTGTGGCTCAAAAGGTGTCTCAAATTCCTGCCCAACCTGCTGTTGTTCCTCATGTGCTGTCTGCTGCTGTTCTCCAATTTGTACCTGCTGCTGCTCATCTTGGACCTGCTGTCCTTCACTTCCTATTTGCTGCTGTTCCTCATCATCTAACTGCTGCTGCTCATCTCTTTCCTCTTGTTGACTTGACTGTCCTGTAGACATCCTGAGCCTTCTAGGAGTAGGCCTACTGGACAAAGGTACTGGGCGATGGACAAGCTGAGTAGGAGAAATATGGGCAGGAGGAACATGAGCAAAATCTGGATGGCTGATGAATAAATCCCATGAAATCTCTTTCTTCTCTAGCTGGTGTAGGAAGATAATCTTGATCAAAGAATGATGAAAAAGGGAAGGGATTTGCAGAGGTGGGGCCTTCTTCTGGACAGTAGATGCCATCTTCTCTATGCTCTTGAACAAAAATTAAGGGAGGTTTAGTTGCCTACTTCTGGTAAAATGCATCAATAATCGGACATGGTAGGCATAAATTCGATTAAACCTCCCTTCACAAGTGAAATATTTCATTATGACTTTCATAAGAGGAGCATAGCTGTCAAGGAGATATGAAAAAGGGAAAATAGCAGTGACAACCTCTCTATGTTCAGGCTTGATGAAAGGTTTGTAATCCTCTAAGTCAAGATGAGCTTGTTTGAACCATTTTTCGCCATGATACGGGATCTTGGTGGCCTTGGACACATACCTTGGAGAAATTTTGAAATCAAGACCCGCCACTTGGAATTGTTTTTCTTTGAATCTCAGGGCGCACAAGTGTGTTAATGGCGAAAAAGTCTTGACTTCTTCTATCTTCTGGCAGAAATCAAGGCAGCCTACTTCATGGAAGTTGAAAAGTACAGATGGATGAGCATTAATCTCTTCTGTAGAGATGGGCTCATATCTTTTATGTGGACCGCTCCTGTTGTCTTGCCTTGGAGGCATTTTGATCTAAATATGCTTTGGAAGAGGTAAACTGCCTTCATTGTGTGTAAAATGTCCTGTTGGAGTCAAACTGTGTCACTTTACTGCTTTGACAAATAAACAATGTGAGTTGGAAGGTTTGCAATCAAGTTTTCATATAATATACAACCTTTGTTATCTTAAAACTTAGCCTTCTACCTTTGAATGTACCTCAGCCAGGCAGATTTCTCAATAGGGTACCATATAGTAAAGAGGAGACAGACTGCTGGGTAATTTTCCTGTGCACAGTGTTAAAAAGTCACCTTTTCTTGTGAATTTGTTAGAGGCCAATCAACACACCTATATCTCTGTCTCCAAGGTAAAATTCAATCATTAAAAACCCTGCTCTTCAGAAAGTGGCCTTTCACCTTGAAATTATCTCAGCCAACAACTTCTCAGTATGATATAGTATAGTGGAATAAAGGACAGACTGTGTGAGGCAGGATGTATACAGTGTCAAATTCACCCTATTCTGTGAATTTTTTAGATGTTAATCAATACACCAGTATCTCTGCCTCAAGGTAGAATTTCAATGATTAACCACCTGCTCTTCTCGGAGTGCGAATAAAACAACAGACTCATGGACATGCAGTCAAACTTCTGTGTAGGTATACAATCAAATTTACTGCTCTGAACAAGGTGACAGATTTGGAAAATGCCTCAAAAAGTTTCAACAAGGCTTGCAAGGGTTTTTACTTTGCAGAATAGGCAAGACCTTCTATCAATATAACACCTCTGGTTATGTTAGAAAAGCCTTTACTTTGGATGGATAACAACTTGTCAATAAGCCTGAAAAACACAAGGCAGTCAATCAACAAACACAGTGAATACTGTTCCTTTGTGAGAAGTGTGGACAACCTTTCTCCAGAGCTTCAACCTATAATTTTCTGCTTGACCAAGAACCCTTTCTCTTACTAAACTTCACTGTTCTCTGATGTGGAAATGTTCTGAAGATAGTGTAAAATGATTTTCTTTGGACATAAACCCTGTCTCTTTATAACAAACTTTACTTTTACCCCTTTATAGGTTTCTTTTGAGGTGGCAGTCAAAGATTTTGTAACCAACAAACTCCCTTTAATCAAAACACAATTCTTTGTAGGAAAAACCTCTGTCCTTTGATTTTTTTTGAAGATGAAACAAGCTGCTCTTAGTTTCAACATCAACCTTTTCCTGTAGGTGCCCTAAATAACATTACTAGCATTTTATCACAGTCTCATACTTCGAATCATCATACAGTCAAAACACCGTTTTTCTGAAAAGGTGACAGGGTTTGAGAGTTCTGTATGGTGTGGTATGAGAAATCTGGAGAAGTTTTAACACTCGGTTCTTTCTATAGGCACCCTCAGCAGTGAATTTACCTTTCAAACACAGCTTCAAACTATGGGCATTTTCATAGTAAAATCATTTGCCGGTTATGGTGATATATCAAAAAACTAGGACAAGCCGCTCTTTGATTTGACCTTGACCTTGCTAGACAGCTCCTTAACACATATGTTGATGCATAAACAAGGTCAACCTCAACAGTTTCGTCCCAACCTTTTCATTTCACACCACAGTTTGAAAACAGGGTTTTTTAAAACCTACATTTCACTTAGCAATTCTTTGAAACCGAGGGGGAAAATATGTGAAAATACCTCCAAATTTGATGAACAACCCTTGGGGAGAGCTGGAGTAGCAATGCATCCACTTTTGAAAACGTGTTTGGAGGCTGAAGAACTGAGCGGCACTTTGTGGCGAAATGGCGTCGCGCAATTTACCAACGGGTGGCCTTGTCGGGTCGGGCAGTCGGGCGCCGTGTACAGGCGCGTCGCGCGATTGTACAGGCGCGTCGCGCGTACACGGGCTGCCTGTGTAAAATCGCCCCCAGGCGCGTCACGCGAATCGGCAGGCACGTCGCGCTGTGTTTTAACGGTGCAGACTTCTGCAAACTGACCCGAACTTTGCTTTGTTTGGTGCCGAGGGTAACCAAAAGACTTCGCTTCGTTTTGACAATGAAGAATGCACTCTTCACCTCACTCTATTGACATAAAACAAAACTCTCCAACGGTCATATTCTTAAATGCAACGTGAACTCTTGGTCGTGTTTTGCAAGGTAAACACAGTCTTTTGACCCTTTTCACCAATACCTCTCGGCGCAATTTCAAATTGGAATCATGAGCAATGCGTGCATTGGAGATTTCTATGCCTTTTTAGATCGATTTAATCATGGATCAACCTCTTTATAACAAACAAAAATGGCTAAAAAACCAGAACTTTGTCTCACTTATGCACAGGTGTTTCGAAAAGGTGATTTCCAGCTTTGTTCCTTGGGTGACACTTTTAATACCGAACTTCAATCTTTGAAAAATAACTCAATAACCTTTATATCATCTCTGCCACTGTTTTTAATGATGCTGGTGATATTTATGAAGTAAGGTAACCCTCCTTTAAAACTGTCAGGAAAATACCTGAAAACCGCTTTGTTTCCGAAAAGGTAGGTTTTGCATTGTCAACTTGCTTTGACAGCCTCGGTGTTTGCATTGCTCCTTCAACCCTTTTCCTACTGTAGATGCCAAGTTGCTGCAGTTTCTTATAGCTTGCTATGATCTTTAAAGAGGGGCATTTTTCACTACAATCCTCTGGTTCACAACACATTATATAACATCTCTGTTTATTGAATACTGGAAACTTGTTTTGTTTCAAACTATCCATAACACTGACTGTCCATGAAAACAACTTCCTTGCCTATACCTACACTTTTATGTCTTTTGGGAACAAAACCTGAAATGCCTCCCATCATTTGTGATATATATTCTGAAAGGGGAACTTTTATGAAGCAGGAAAAAAACAGGTCTCTGGGAAACACAGTTATCAATTGCTTTGACTAGTGCATTGGTCTTTTTGTAATAGAACCTTTCCAAAGCTCAACTCTGTCCCCTGCTTTGACACTTTAGGTGATATTTTAACAAGGAAAAACCATCCAAAATCTGTCAAAAAGCATTTGAAAGCTGTTTTGTTACTTAACAGGAGATGGCCTGTGCTCTTCCAACTTGTTTGATAATTGCTGCTTCCAGGCGATTTATGAGCTCCTTCTTTGATTGCAAGTGCCATATTTTGGCTACATCCAGTCATAATATTTTTCTCTGTTTACTTAAGAGGAGTTCCCTTTAGACTTCTTGGCATGTGACAGTGAGGTGACTGTGTGGCCTCTTCCCCTAAGGAAACGGCCCTTTTTGTATCAATGACCTGCATATATTCAATATGGTCTCCTGTCCACTATAAGTATAGTTTGACAGACATTTCCATTTAAATAGGAAAACCAATACTTTTGAATCATAAACACTATCTTTTACCTGGTGTAAAGACTTTTGCTTTCTTCCTTTGTCTCTTTCCACTGCATCTTAGACCAATCAGTCTTCAATCAACATCCAATGCTTTGGCCATCTGCTCATAAATGGAGGAGGCCTTTCACTGAGCAAAGTATTTGAAGATTATTTGATAATGCTGCATGACAAGGATTTGCTTGGATTATGATGGTAAGCAACCAACTTAAAAATAACATCAATACTGGCACCTCTGCTTGCAATCACCACTATGCTTCAGAAAAACCCTAGCCAAAGTGTCACTGTCTCACTGTACTGCTCTGAAGGTGACTGAAATGTCATCATTTGTTTTGGTCATCTTATGACAAATTATTTGAAAGATAGTCTCTGTGACTATGGAGGTCAGTGCCTTTTGAAAAACAAACACCTTTTCTTCTGCCTGTGTGATGACATGGGTTGTCAGCACCTCTTCAATTTGGTCTTGTGGAACAGCAGGCTCTTTATGATTAGAATTGTTTTTACTCATGATATGCCTTTCTAAAGTTTAACAATTCACATGATTTGAAAACTTCTTATGACTTCCTTTACAAGACCAAAGTCTGTTTTCCTTTGAAATTGCATACCTTAGATTCTGTCTCTGCTGTGAATATCACTTACACTCAGAAAACCTAGAATCTATGTTTCACTGTTCAGTAAAAAGCAAACCTGGACTTTTGCAATCCTCAAAGTCAATACTGGCCAGTGCCCTCTGCTTGTAGATGAAGGAGGCGCCCTAACCCTCTGCTTGTAAATGAAGGAGGTTTTGGGCCATGACAATTTACCAGTTTGCTGTGACAGTGGTGTTCTTCTCTTCCTGTGATTTTTCATGCTGGAAGGAAAATGCAAGGTTTTAATGAGTGACTCTCTGTTTGCAGATATATCTCAGGCTCATGTTACATTTAGAAGCAGCTGTTCCTCTAACTGTAGATTCAAGCATTTACTCCTGAGATGAAGATATATTTCATGTCTTTGTAGAATCCATAAAACACTGTGAAACACTTACTAATCAGCTTGAGACTGCGGTTCATGCAGTGCTGAGACCTAGGGATATAAGTGGTGCGACTTAGAGCTATGATCAACTTGATTTGCAGAGTAGGAGGTTGGTCATGATGGGTCTTGTAGCAGATGAAGGTTTTTTTGGCCTTTTGAAGGTTGCCAAGGGTGAGATGCCTTAAAGTGCCACTTCCTAACATAGGGGAGACTTTTGCAACAGACTTGGACTTTTCCTTTTGGAGCTGATGGACAGACCAGGGGGGGCTGAAACTAGAAAAAATAGTGATAATGGATTTTGACTTTGACATGCGTGGACTGATAAGTAAAAGGGCGAAAAAAATTTTATGAGGGTTTTCTAGATGACAGATTGACATATGGAATTTAGCTTCTAGAAAACTCAGTTATGGATATAGTCATCACTAACATGTAAAAAATATTGATGGCTAACACTTCGGTCATACGATTTGCTCCTGACGCTCGCACGCTGGGGGGCAATCTGTTACACCATTTTTTGGTCACCTAACTTATTACCATTAGATGGACCCAAGTACACCATGTAAGACTAGTTTTACCCTAAGTAAAACTGCTTTCACTATGTTAAAACAGGAAACCCCAAAAGGAAATATTAAACAAACCCATATTTGTTTGATTTTCCTCATGGAATAATTAATTAAACTATAATTTAATTATTATTCCCAGTCATGTTTAACCCAAAATCAAAGAAATTAATTAGATAAACCTTTATTTATCTTATTATTTTCTAGGAATAATCATTTAAACTTTATTTAGATGATATTCCTTGTTAAATATGACCAAATCACCCACAAATAATTAAATAAATCACTATTTATTTAATTATCTTTCAACCACTTCCTTAAATAATTAAATAAATCATTATTTATTTGATTATCTTCTAACCGCTTCCTTAAAAAGATAAATAAATCATTTATTTATTTATTTTTAATAAATTAAGGGATTTGACCCAAGTCAAATACCTTTTCCCTCCAACAAATATAATAAAATATTCCATAAAAAGTGGATCTAGATCTGGTAACCCATGCACCAAGATCTAGAATGACCCAATATTTTGTTATAAATAGGAGGGTTTTTCCTACCATTCTTCACCTTTTGTTGCCTATTAGATCACTCTGGATCTATACACTTAGTCACATTTTTCCATCATTTGCTGTGTGAGCTCCCATTGAGCTCTATTCTTTGCATTGGGTTTTCTACACCAACAAGAGAGAGAAATCTTAGATCTGAAGTGCTGAGGACTTCCAAGAACCCATCCCACCGAGGAGAATTGGATACGCCTTCTTGTTTTCCTCCCAGGTGCCCCATTAATATAAAAATTCTTTCAAAATTGTTCTTGTCTTCTCTATTGGTATATGGAGCAAACCCTTATTTTTTCTGCTTAATGTCTTTCCATGCATAGATCTGGTTTTTGCAGCTCTTTTATGTTCAACTAACTGCAGATCCGAAGATATTGGCAGCCACTTTTGTTGTTAGGGCTATTAGTTATGCGTAGCTAAAGTGGTCCTTTTTCGTACACTTCGACAAAGGATTCATACTAACAGAAATTCTAAACAAAAAATTTGTTTTAGATTGCAGAAATTTGAAGAATCGAAAAAAATGAAAGTTGTTTCTCAAAAAAGGGCAAAAAGTGTAACCCAAGTTCACATTTTCACCCATACGATCAGTATTGGAAGATGGACAGTTGAAGCTAAAAAAGATACACACTAGCCAAAATCTTGCAGATATGCTAACAAAAGTTGTAACCAGGGAGAAATTGAGATTATGCTCAGTTTCAATTGGTCTTCAAGGATGATGATGAAGATGAGAAATAGCCAGGTCCAAAGAGGATTCATTGTCCAACAAATGAAGCAGCAGTGGAGTTGCTACAATCAGTCTCCAAGTGGGAGATTGTTGGGTGTGGAGCATGATATCTTGTTTATTTTGTATCACAGCATTGGACCCCTGTACCTTAATGGGGTGGCAACGCCTCTAGTAATTAAATGCTTCCTGGGGGGTCTGGGGGGGGGGAATGCGACTTTATGGAGCCCCCCCCTGGTGGGGGGTTTTGGGGGCAGTGCCCCCGAAGCTAAAAAAAGATGTTAAATTGCCTTGTAAAAGTATAGTAATTTCAAGTCAATTTGGGTCGTTCATTAGGCGGATGATCTGATGGTAGAAGTTATGTTTAGTTTAGGGTTTTTTTCCCTAGAAGGAAACCCCTCGCATGTATGAGGGTATTTTATTGCGGCTGTGTATTTGTATGTGTATTCTCAGAACAAGAAACAGATAGGGAGACTGTGAGAGAGAATAGAGGATATTAGAGCGAATTTGTTGTAGGTTATGTCTCTTCATTTTGTTGGGTAATAGAAAGGAAGGACTGGATGTTCAGGGTGGATGTAGCCCAAACTGGGTGAACCATGTATATCTGTGTCTCTCTGGTTTTATGTGTTTTGTGTGCTTGTGTTTTTCGCATATTTTATGTGTTGCATTGCTTTGTAATATATAATTATCTAACAGAGGGTTGGCCTCAAACCAAGCCTCAGTTATGGCGTTCCAGTAACTT
>JAXQQM020084570.1:432500-440458 GCA_034641835.2 Pinus albicaulis | reverse complement strand
TTTAGCAACACTTGTTAAATTAGTTAATCAAATGTTCTTTCCATGTGCGGAAAACATGAACATCATCATCACATCCACAGTGTACGCCCATACATACAAGGGAGGGGCAACTCCCAGTTAATAATGGGTCTGCCCGATAATATGTTTCATAAATACGAAATAGAGTATAAGTTCTAACTGACCTCACTTGTCTAATCTACAATGCTTGACAACTCATTAACTAGCCCACAACAATCATTTACTACTGCCAACCACCCCTACTCCGCATAAAATTGCCCGGCGCCACGTGCAGGTCACCTCTGGCCCAAGACCGCACCCATTTAACTTCCCGCGAGCTCCCCGTCATTGAATCTCGCCCCCAACTATGTGGTTGGGGCTCCGTCTCATCAAACTCACCTACTTCATCTTTTGGCACTCACCTATGAAGTAGGTTGTATTGATTTCTGCCAGAAGATAGAAGAAGTCAAGAGTTTTTCGCCACTGACACATTTGTGCGCTTTGAGATTCAAGGACAAACACTTCCAATTGGCGGGTCTTGATTTCAAAATCTCCCCAAGGTATGTGTCCAAAGCTACCAAGATCCCGTATCATGGTGAAAAGTGGTTTAAACAAGCTCATCTTGATCTAGAAGATTATAAACCTTTCATCAAGCCTGAACATAGGGAAACCATCACTGCTATTTTCCCTTTTTCCTATCTTCTTGACAGTTATGCTCCACTGATGAAAGCCATAATGAGATATTTCACTTGTGAAGGGAGGTTTAATAAAATTTATGCCTACCATGTCCGCTTGTTGATGCATTTTACCAGAAGCAGGCAACTAAACCTTCCGTACTTTTTGTCCAAAAGCATAGAGAAAATGGCAGCTACTGTCCAAAATAAGGCTCCACCTCAGCAAATCCCTTCTCTCTTTCATCATACCTTGATCAAGATTATCTTCTTACACCAGCTAGAGAAGAAGGGGGTTTCATGGGATTCATTCATTAGCCATTCAGATTTTGCCACTGTCCCTCCTGTTCATGTGTCTCCTACTCAGCCTGTCCATCACCCAGTGCCTCTGTCTAGTAAGCCTACACCTAAAAAACTCAAAATGACTACTGGGCAGCCAAGTCAATAGGGAGAAGGAGAGGGCAGTGAACCACAGGGAGAAGGAGAAGGCAGTGAACAACAGCAGATACAGGATGAAGGCCAGCAGTAGACAGATGATGAAGGACAGCAGATACAAAGTGAAGAACAGCCACAGGTACACATTGATGAGCAGCATTTGGATGTTGAGGGATAGCAGCAGACAGTTGATGAAGCACATCAAGTTGGGCAGAAAATTGAAGCACCTTTTGAGCCACAAACTGGACAGGATATTGAGGAAGGACAGCAAGCTGAAGCTGCCACCTTAACAGTGACCAAAACTGTTCCTAGTAAGAGGAAATTGCCCAAAAAGACACTTTCTAGTTTGCCAAGGAGGAAAAGCGCCAGATTGGCTTTCAAAGGAAAAAGTAAAATTGGAGAAAGTACAAAGCATGGAGGTGAATTAGCTATTATCCCTATCCAAAGCGATGATAGTGACAATGAGGCCCGCCTCCTTGAAAACCTCCTCATTCACAAAGAGGGGAAAATTGAGGTGTTACAAGAAGACCTTCAAAGGGCGAGGAATTTCAACCACTTCTTGGAGGTTGAAAACAAACAAATGAAGTTTCATGCAGCTATTCATGAGGCAAGGGCAATCAAGTATAAGAAAGAGGAAGAAAAGGCGCATGCAAGAATTGAAGAGCTCATTGGTGATTTTGATGATGAAGAGGAGGAAGACCAGCCTAGGCGGAAGAGGCCTAGGACCATCGGGCTTAGAAGAGCCTTGGAAAAACAGAGAGCAGAAGAACAAGCTCATTTCGAAGCCTTTCCTCTCACTGCCCTCCTTGAGCAGGAAATTGAGGAAAACAAAGAAGCATGGCTTGAGAGAGCTAACCAGCATTTGGAATTAAAGCTTGAGAAGGAAAATAGGGATCTTGAGCTGCAGAGGAAGAGGACACACCACTTCCAAAAGCTAAATCAGTTTGCCCGGCGCAAACTAAAGGCAGCACAAGAGAAGCTGAAGAAGGTAAAGGGGAAGCGCCTAGCACGGAAGGAAGTGAAAAGCATATCAGCCCTTGATATTTTGGCCTCAGCTTCGGAGCATGTTTCTATGGACCCTTGAGGGTCATGCATGCCAATTTTGGGCCTGTTTCGGCAACTTTTTGTTTTTTGGCATTTTTTGGGTTTTTGGCCAAAAACTCATAAATTCTCCATTTCAGTTTGATGAGTTGTCAAGGGAGGAGGATGATACCGATGGATGCCATAATTCCATGAGCAGGTCTCCAATGATTTTCAGGGCATTTGAATATCATTCGCCCCCTCAAATTGGCGAAAAACACCCTCTTTTTGCACATTCTGCCTGCCATATTAGCAGCCTGCTATTTTCTGGGTTTTTGCACACAGGTACAGTTTTGAGGGACTTTTAGAGATCAGATTGAGGTGATTTCACTTGCGCCGGAAATCAGACACAGAGAGCTTTCCAACGGGCTATCATGAGCCTCATTTCGACACCGGGAAGGCTGCCATTTGCCTTCAGCAAGTCAGGGGACCTTTTTCAGGCATAAATATGAAGTATTTTTGTAATTTTTGAACTCCAAAAATCTGCTTTTCCCAAATGTGCGTTAAGCTATTTTTATCATTGGGAAATGATGTAAAGTCAATATAATTTCTGTTTTTAGCAGTTTTTCAGATATTTTATGGGATATTTTGTGCCTTGGGCTTTGCAAAGCCTCAAGGACAAGTTTAGATATTTTGACTTGACCAATGGGATAGCTAGTTGCTCCATGAGGTTTTCCTCCCTCAAGCCTATTTATTCCATGGTTCTCATTGTAAATAGGGAGGCTGAACTTGAGAGAAGAATTAATACATTGGTCATATGAGCTTTGAAGAATACACTTGAGTTATGATTTTTGGACTGCCTCTTGGATGCTTTTGAGGAATGATGAAGGATTGTTGATGGATTCCTTGACATGGTAGAATGGTATAGTGTCTCTTGATATGTTTTGTCTTCTAGTTTTCATTCATAATACATATTTATTGCTGCTATAGATCAGTAAAGATTGATTTTGAGATATGCCCATGGAGGCACCTCAAAATCCCTGAATCTTCATAGCTTGATGTTTTCTTCTCCCTTAGTTATGCTAAAGAATTCTTAGCTGCTCTTTAGTAACTTAAGGTATTGTTGCTAAGTTTTATTTATAAGTTCTATGTATGTTGAGTAGGATGTATGGTTTGCCCTACCTACCTATTAGCTGTCCATAGTTCTGTCCATAAAACTTTCTCTTTGACTGATTTGTTGATCATCTTGTTGAACCAAGGAGGCCTAGTCCCGATCTAGCCCTTTGCCTAAAACTATGAAAGCTTGTTTGTCAAAGTGCCCAATGACTTAGAGACTATGTTTAGGCGTTCCGGCGTATTTTATGAGTTGTTATTTTGTCTTATATGTTTTCCCCAAAGTCTGACAGTCATTTCCCGAAGTTAGAGGGCCTTATACCTCTATGTATGGCTGGAATGTTTGATTTCTGTGTATTAATTAGCTCATAGTTACACTTAGCATGATTAATGGCTTGCTATTACATGTTTATGTCTGCTATTAACTAGTCGCACTTGAAATCCCTTGTCTTTCACCAACTTGTTGTCCATTTAATCCATTTTTCCCAAAGATCTTTTCTACCGTGAATCAAATCGGCCCTACAGCAGCTTTACATCATCACCTCATAGCTTCCTTGACCTGTTTGACCCCATAGCCCAATTTATCTACATCTTGTTATCCAGTTTATGTATTTGATCAGTTTTATCCCTCACAAACTTAAAAACTAAAAAAACCAAAAACACACTTCATAACTAGCCTAATATCGGAACACCGCAAGTAAACACACCGACATCTTTTACACATATAGAGAGAGCCCTCTCTGAGTCCAGGAAGGCTAGGTCCTTGGGCTCCAAAGCTTGGTTTGATGTTACATCGTCATTTGGCTAGCCAATCGGCCAAATCACGGGACACTAACATGCCCTACCACCAAGGAAATCCATGAGTCATGCCAGGCACCTAGCCAGTTTCCATGTGGCTAAGCATGACCTGTATCTATCACAGAGATCATCAAGTCATAGGAATTTCAACCTACTAGTTCGAGGTCACAAATTTCCCTATCAAGGCCTACAACAAGAAATGCTCCCCTTGCTTCTCCAATGTACAAGGTTCCATCATAGTCATCCGAGGAAAGGTCCTCCATGGTATTGGAAAAGAATTCATCTTCTTTCCCATCCCTGCATGCGGTCCATCTCCCAGATGCTCAATTGAAACACGAGCCATGTCTTCATGAAGAATCTCTAAGCGAGTGTCCTCCGTCCTCATCAATGTCTGCAATGCTTCCGATCCTGGTACCGCCTGCTCATAAAGTTCCTCCTCGATCATTGTCACTTCCGCAAAATTTTCATGTGGTTCATCCCCCAATGCCTGCAATGTGCTTGGTCCAGGTTCAACTTGTTCCACGAGTTCTTCCTCGATCATATCCGTATCCTCAACATCCTCCCCAGAATCATCCATCACCGATGCTTGCGATGTGCTTGGCCCTGGTCCAACCTGTTCATCAAGTTCGTCCTCGACTTCTACCACATCTGCACCATCCTTGTGAGAATCGTCCACCATCAATGCTTGTAATGTGCTTGGTCCTGGTCCAACTTGTTCATCAGCTTCTTCCTTGACTTCAATCACATCTACAACATCCTTTGGTTCGGCCATAGTGCGCTTCATGCCACCATGATTCATCTTTACAAGGTCTCTAAGCTTGAGAAGCTTATCAATTAACTTCCTTCGCTCTTCTTCCACCTTGTCCATTTCTGCTCGGAGAATTCTCACTTTCTTCATAAGTCGAAACATTTCATCTTTTCTCATGCTAGATGTCCTCCTCTTGCACAATGTATCAATGGTCCGACTCACCTCATCAAACTCCTTTTCCACTTCCTTCGACTTCTCTTTAATTTCTTTGAAGTTCATTTCCAATGAAACAAACTCATCCATCAAGCTTCAATACCACCTGCAACGCTGCAACGGTATCCCTGCTCAATAATAATAATAATAATAATAATAAAGCCACAAAAATGTAGCTCTGATACCAACTGTCACGCCCTTATACCTGTGGTAGTCTCCCAACCGCTCTATAGATGGGTGCGGCACTACCTTATTTTTCTCTTTTCAAATACTCAATAAGTAGACTACGCCTAACTCAACACTTGTTTAATTAATCTTCCAAAGTGCTCCTGTGCGGAAATAAAACAATAACAAACATCAATATCAAACCACATGAACACCCATACATTCAAGGGAGGGGCAAATCCCATTAATAAGTCTGCCCAGTATTATGCTTCAATAAATATGTACAATCTGTAATACCTATACAACCAAGCCTCCATAAACCATTTATGCTTCTTGCCAAATGTGCTTGTACCTGGGTCTAGCCTTAACAGCTTCCCAACAGTGAAAAAAATCCAAAGGAACCCCAAAATTCCCTTTCAGAACATGTGAGTGGGTCACTCGGGTTCGAGTGGGTCACTCGGGTCACAGACGCCTCCGGCACTCGAACGTTGCTGCAAGACGTGGGTCACTGTGGATCACGGTCCGCACGGTTTCTAAACGATTGACCCGACCCGACCCGACTCCGACTCTCGCTCAATGAACTCACGCTCAAACACTGCTCGCTGGCCCGAACGGTGCGCTACACGAACCCGACTCCGACTCGAACGCTGTGCGCACGAACCCGACTCGACCTGAACGCGCCCGCCCTGAACACTGTTCTCCACGCGTCCTGCGGAAGGAACCCGACTCGACCATGCACTAAACACTGCACCGCACGCGCCCTGCGGAAGGAACCCGACTCGACCTGCGGGTGAACGCCGAACGGGTTTTTACCCGACTCGACCCAGACTCCGTTTCCCTGCTGCGGCTTCGCCCTCCACCCTCGACCTTCGCTCTGGCTCGAGCATTAGCTTTCCAATGGTGGAATCAGCAAGATGTTGATGTCCTTCTTTCTTTCCTTTATCGTCCATCGCACTTCCTCCTTTCGTATGTGCCTTTGCCCACACATTGCTTCCATGGGTGGGGCTTGACCCATATAAGGCCGACCCAGTAAACGCCCATAAAGCCTTGGTTACGATGTGGCATTTCCTCCTTAACGTCGGCTTGCCACCACGGCCAGCCTCTAAAACCTCCAAGCCAACACACGACCATTTTTGGAAGTGTTTATGCACGTCGCTCCTAAACGTCGCACGATCACCATGATAACGTTGCATAGTAGCCGAAGGATGTTTTCGTCCGTCGGAGCGCCCGTCTAACCTTCCGTCGTGGTTTTCATCATTTGTCGCATGTCCACCAAACGCTTCCAATGCCTTCCGTCGTCGTCCTCGGCTCGTGGGTCTTACAGGGGCAGTTTCCGTCGCGGCGGGCGTATAATTGGACGGTGTCCATTGAGCAGGGACATGGAAACCTTACATTTCGCACAGTTGGGTGACTGTCGTCACGGTGGGGCGAGGAAGCCTGTCACGCCCCTATACCTTCGGTGACCTTTAAACCGTGCTTTAGACGGGGTGCGGCACTACCGTACTTCTCCTTTTCGTAATACTCAAGTATGTAGACTATGCCTTTAGCAACACTTGTTAAATTAGTTAATCAAATGTTCTTTCAATGTGCGGAAAACATGAAAATCATCATCACATCCACAGTGTACACCCATACATACAAGGGAGGGGCAAATCCCAGTTAATAATGGGTCTGCCCGATAATATGTTTCATAAATACGAAATAGAGTATAAGTTCTAATCCAGCAAAAGACCCCCTTTGCTCTTTGGCAAGGAAAGTCACTTTTTGTCCAATCTTACAATGCTTGACAATCATTAACTAGCCCACAACAATCATTTACAGCACAAGAATTCACCTCGGGAATATCCTGCATAAAACTGCCCAAGTGCTGCCGTGTCACTCGGGTCGGCACTGCAAATGATTTCAGACCTCCCCGCGAGCTCCCCGTCTGTCCAATCTGCTCCCCCAGCTATGTGGTTAGCTCCGTCCCATCAAAACTCACCTACTTCAACTTTTGGCACTCAATTCCGACTCACGATGCCTTCAGAATGACCTCTGAACTGAAGCTCGGATCGTGCGGACACCCTGCCCGACCCGACCTTGCACTGCGGATGCCCTGCGGAGAAGTTTCGCACGCCCTGCACGTATGTCACACGACTTGACCCGCGCGCTGCCCGAATCGACCCGTCCTGCGGTGCAGATGCCCTGCGGAGGAATTCCGCATGCCCTGCACGTCAACAAGCGGGCTCGACCCGCGCTCGCCCTGCGTTCACCGCCGTCGTGTTTCCTTCACCAACGAGCTGTTGGCTTAGCTCGTGGTCCTCCAATGCACTCGCACTCATATGCTTGCTTGATCATTGGTTGGATTACTTCTCCATCATCCACACGCCGTATTAATACGCGTATCATGTGCGTGTCGTGGGTCACTCGGTCGACCCGAGACGACCCCCATCGTTCAGTTGTCCGCCCACTCGTGTAGCGTCGGCCGCTCAACTCGTGCATCGGTTCTATGACTCCGGCTACGCCGTGACGTTTCGCCTGTAACGTCGCTTTTTCCAATGCCACTGCCGGCTATGTGTGACGCGCCCGTGCCGCTCGCCGCCACAGACCCGCGCCCGTGCGGTTACTGTGCGGTGGCTCACCCGTAACGTCGCACGGTGCCTGAACGCCCGATGGGCGTGCCAGTTACCACGAACGTGCCTCATGAAGTATTGGGGCCTTACAAAACCCAACCTTCCCCACATTTGGATGGCTTCCACCGTGACGAGGCGTGGAAACCCCAAGTTCGCCAGGCTTGGGCGGTTCTTCGCCGTGCCACG
>JAXQQM020084570.1:425000-427500 GCA_034641835.2 Pinus albicaulis | reverse complement strand
CCCCTTCCCCCTCAAGACAGCCGCACTCCATAACCCACTCACCAAAGGGAAGGGGCTCGAACAAGCAAGAAGAGCTGCTTTCCAAACCCCGTGCCTTTTCAAAAAGGGTAGAATTGTAAAGAACGATGACCGAGAAGGACTAGGGTGGCCACCCTGAAAACTCACACTTCTTTTCGTCCTTCATGAACATCAAGCCCACTACAACTCCCCCTTTTTTCTCCGTAAAGACAGGGGTCGAAACAATGAAAGTAAGAAAAACACATGAAATAAAGAGAAACAAAATTGTCTGCCCACTCAAAGGAGGAGGCCCAAACAGATAACAAACACTTCGCGAGCCCCGCGCCCTCGCAAAAGGGGGGGAATCGCAAGGAACGACAATCGGAAGGACTAGGGTGGCCAACCCAGGAGCTCGCACTACCTTTCATCCTTCGCGAATGCCAATCCTCAACGATTCACCCTTTTCTCCGTAAAGCTAGGGGCCAAAAGGAGGAAGAGAAAAAAGCAACCCAAAAAGAGAAAAGAAAAAAGAGAACCAAAACAT
The DNA here is from genome assembly GCA_034641835.2 of Pinus albicaulis. Classification (NCBI taxonomy): domain Eukaryota; kingdom Viridiplantae; phylum Streptophyta; class Pinopsida; order Pinales; family Pinaceae; genus Pinus; species Pinus albicaulis. The sequence continues at coordinate 426,959 of JAXQQM020084570.1, read as the reverse complement.
GGCCGAGGCTCAAACACAAAACAACCTTTCAAGGCCCCGTGCCCTCGCAAAAAGGCGGGAACTGCACAGATCGACGACCGAGAAGGACTAGGGCGGCCACCCCAGCAGGAACTCGCACTGCTTTTTTATCCTTCCGAAAACGTCAAAATCCACGGCAATCCCACCTTTTCTCCGTAAAGCTAGGGGGAACAAAACGAATCACAAGGGGAGGCTCAAACACAGTACAAGATTTTCCAAGCCCCGTGCCTTAGCAAAAAAGGGGGGAACTGCAAGGAACGACGACCGAGAAGGACTAGGGTGGCCAACCCGGGAGTTTGCACTGCTTTTCATCCTTCTCCGACACCGACCCACAACAATTCCCGCTTTTCTCCATAAAGCTGGGGACCGGAAGGGGGGAAGCAAACGACGACAGGAAAGAAAGAAAAACCAAGCATTACCCACCATAACACTCGCGACAAAAATCCAATTTGAGAGAAAGGGGGCCAAATTTCAAGCAACGCTAGCTATAAAAACAGAGGTCCACCGCCGCGCGAGGGGACGTTGGCTTAACCAAAAAGAATGAAAACAAGGCACCCAATCAAAAGCATCCCACGTTTTCGCACCCTTCCACATAATACATTGCGACGCAACATCCTTTCTATCTGCACGACATAACAAGCGGCAATCAAACAACCAAGCAGAGACAAGCCACAACCTAAACCTGACCACTGGAAAAGCCGAGGGCCCCGACGAGACAAGTGCCTAGAGCACGTTACTACTGAGAGGTAAACGACCCCCCAACCCACACAAGGCTTCAGACAAAAAATGCACTAATAGCAAACCCACCCCGCTATTGCACCCCTCCGTGTACAGGACACCCAACAACCTTTCCAGCAAAAAATTCAAGGGGGCCCAAACAACCGAAACTCCAAAGAGGAGTTATCGCAGGCCGACACTCAATGCTGGATAAATCCCAGGGCCACAAATACGTCGGCGGTGCAACGTCACACCCTAAAAAGAGGGAAGCCCCCAAAGCGCACACCACAACGCTATTGCAACAATTGACAGATCCAAGAAATGACCAAGTTGCGCAAAAAAACCCACAATCCAAATGGTGAGGACTAGGACATAACCTGCTTCCTACTTTTCCCTGGAAGGGGGGAGTGGCTCAAGAAAGGACGAGGAATTCCCTCGACACCAAAGGGGGACGAGAAAAGAATGCTACCTCGTGCCCATTGATGAGGAAACTTGCAATTTTGATGGAGCTCGAACCAAGGGAGGGCTATTTCATTACCTAGACCCAACCCTTCTATGAGGGCATGTCAAGGAACAGTCGAGAGGACTAGGATGGCCAGCCCAATGGATTGCTCCGCTCTTCATCCATCCCATATTTGACCCCACCCCGACATTTTCCCCTCACAAAAGGGTTGAGGTAGGAAACGCACGCGCAACCACTCCCTTGACCCAACCACCAACAAAAAGGCTTGCCCAAGCAAACACATAAACCACCGTCGCCGCCTTTTGGAGAGAACCAACTATGGAGGCCCACATATTCCAACAAACAAAGGACCGAGCACCGCCGCTACGAACGAGTCTGAATTTTTCCATCGTGTTTCCCAAGCACCTCGACTGCAGCAACCATGCCCCGCCGAACGGACCGTTGGAGAGGGGGCTCCTGGGAAACGAGCTTCTGAACCCCATACAAAAAACACATTAGGGGAAGTAATAACAAAGGATGGGAAAAGCACAAGCATTGCTTGCAAGTACACGAAACAACAAGCGTGAACTCAAGATAGGCAACTAAAAATGTTGCGAGTCTCTTTCGCAAGAGGCACCACCCCGACAAAGCATCAAACCCACTCACCTAGAGACACACCACACGTTCCTAGATTACATACAATCAAAACCCACACACAACCCAAACGAAAAAACAAAACCCTTCTATCAATGATCCTACCGTAGGTTCACCTACGGTAACCT